>CM076573.1:414831845-415007360 GCA_034641835.2 Pinus albicaulis
CCAAGAAAATATGCTAGTTCCCCAAGTAATGACATTTCAAATTCTTGCTGCATAACAGAAGAAAATGTTTTACTCATGGATTCTTCATTACTTCCAAAAATGATGTCATCAAAATACACAATAATAATCAATCATTTATCATTCTCAATTTTTGTGTATAAGTTATTGTCAGCAGATCCTTTTGTGAAACCTTGTTGTTGCAGGTATTTGTCAAGAAAATAGTAATATGCTCGAGGATCCTATTTGAGACCATATAAAGCCTTTTTAAGTTTGCAAACAAGATTTTCATCATTTCCCAAAATGAATCATTCTAGTTGTTCTATATAAACTTATTCTTCTAGTTCACCATTGAAAAAAGAAGATTCTACATCCATTTGATAAACTTTGAATTGTTGAAAACTTGAAAAAGTAAGAAACATTCTTATGGCTTCAAGTCTAGCTACAGGAGAAAATGTCTCTTCAAATTCTATACCTTCTTGTTGAGCATATCCTTTACAAACAAGTCTAGCTC
Organism: Pinus albicaulis; assembly: GCA_034641835.2. NCBI lineage: Eukaryota > Viridiplantae > Streptophyta > Pinopsida > Pinales > Pinaceae > Pinus > Pinus albicaulis. The sequence continues at coordinate 414,832,357 of CM076573.1, forward strand.
TATTTCTAATGACATGTCCATTTTCATATAAATTAATTTTGAATATCCATTTTCTTCCAATAACATTCTTATCATGAGGTCTTGGAAGCAATTCTGAAGTATGATTCTTTTCAATCTGATCAAGTTCTTCATTCATGGATTGAACCCAACATTCATCTTTACTATCTTGATTTACATTATGTGGTTCATCAGTGGATAAGAATGCCAGATAGCTAGGGGAACCTACAAGATTTCTTCTTTTTTGGAAACATGATCCCTTTTCTCCCAGAACTTGAGATTCTGGATGATTCTTTTGAAAAAAACTGGATGGAGCCTTTTTAGATATATCTTCTTCTAGTTCTTCATTAGATTCTCCTTCTATATTGTTGGTATTTGATGAGGGAAAATATACATCATCATCCTCTTCATTTGCGGTAGTTATTTCCCTTTTAGGGGCTGTGAGAGACTCATCAATTACAACATCAATACAATCAAAAATATTTCAAAGCCTTTTATTGTAACATTTATATGCTTTAATTCTAGAAGAGTAACCAAGAAATATTCCTTCATCTGCACTAGGCTCAAACTTACCAAGTTTTTCATCATTGTTCTTGATAAAACATTTTCTCCCAAAAACTCTAAAATGCTTTACAGTGGGAAGATTACCATACCAGAACTCATAAGGAGTTTTATCACTATTCACACGAACATTAGCCTTGTTAAGAATATTTACTGCAGTATGTGCTGCTTCCCCCCAAATGGTATCAAGATTTCTAGATTCATCGAGCATAGCACGAGCCATTTGTTGAATTTTTCTATTCATTCTTTTTGCCACGCCATTTTGTTGTGGGGTTCCAGCTACAGAAAACTGCCTTTTTATGCTATGATGTTCACAGAAATCAAAGAATTCATATGATATATATTCTCCTCCTCGATCAAATCTAAGACATTTGATTTTTAGATCTAATTCATTTTCAACCAAAGCTTTGAAGATCTTAAATTTTTCAAATGCTTCATCTTTATGTTTTATTAAACTGATCCAACACATTGTAGAGAAGTCATCAATAAATAAAAAATAGTATTGCTCTCCACGAGGTGACTTTTTCCTTACGGGTCCACATATATCAGTATGTATAAGTTCAAGAGGCTTACTTGCTGATCCTTCTTTGGCATTAAATTGCACCCTATTTTTCTTATCGAATTGGCATGATGTGCATATGGTACTTTTAGGCAGAGTGATGTTGGGAAGATCACGAATAGCTTTGAGTCTGCTAGATTTTCTTATTTGAGAGAAGCTCAAATGTCCCAATCTTCTATTCCATAGCCAATTTTCTGAAGATTTATCTAAGTAGCATTCCTCTTGGCCACCTTTCAATACATACAAATTGCTTGGTGTTCTACTTCATTTTATTATTGTTTTTCCTATGTCAAGTTCACATACTACACATTCTTTTGAACTAAAGACAACTTCATTTCCTTGATCACACATTTGACTCACACTCAACAAGTTGTTCTTTAATCCATCCACATATATAACATTGTTAGCTTTCACATTTTCTTTTAGAAAAACAAAACCTTTTCCTTTAATGACAGCAGGAGAGTCATTTCCAAAGGTAACATTATTTTCCTTCTCTAGAGCATCATATGAAAGGAGTTTATTTTTATTACCTATCATGTGTTTTGAGCATCTGCTATCAATTTAACAATGATTTTCTTCCCCTTATGAAAATAAAGCTATTCCACAGCTTTCAACCTAGAAGTCCTTCTTTCTCCATACCTTGGAGTTTGAAGGCATATGCTCTTTTGGCTGAACTTTTCTCCTGCATTCAGATTCTTCATGTCCAAAGTTATTGCAATAAGAACATTCAATTTCATTTTGAAGAGGAGAAAAGTTTTTATAAGTATTCCTATTTATTCCAGTCTCATTACTTTGCTTTCATGCTTCTCTAGTCAGGATGGTTTTGTATGCAACACATTGGGCAGCTTTATGACCAAAATTATGACATGAGAAACATTGTCCATTAAAGAAGAAATTCATGTGCTCATGAAACCTTCTATTTATGTTTACCTACTGATTGATATTTCTGTTATTGTTCTTCCTTGAATTTAAGAGGTCATGCTTTACCTGGGTGGTATCTTTGATCTTTTGTTGAGTGAAAAAATGTTGTTGGTTGACTTTAGCTACATTTAGATAGCTTGGTACTGAAGACTGAGAGGATTCTCTGATATATCCAAGACCTATATTTACAAGTGGAGAGCGTTGTACCTTGATAATTTCATCTAAGGTTTTAGATCCTTTAGAAAATATAATATTTAAAGTTTTCACTTTCTCAATTTTCTTTCTTAGACTTACTATTTCACATTCTAATTTATCATTGTGCTTATCCTTTTCTATAAGTCGATTCTTTAGAGTATCTGTGGTTTTTTTTTTCTTCCAAACATATTTTAATATGATTTATTTCTTGAAGAAAATAATTTTCTTCTAATGCATCCATAAATGTACCTTTAGCCTTGTTTGTTCTCTAAGGTGACTATTATAGGCAACCTCTAAGCTTCTCATTTAATTGTCAACGCAAGGTAAGTCTTCTTATTTCAAGAGTGTGACCACAGTATATGCGAGTGACATCAGAAATATCTACTCTATATTACTATGAGAAAGATCAATCAATTCTCGAAGTTCAATCAACTCAATGGAATTTGTAAATTACCGTTAACTATCCTGTCGAAATAATCCTAGTGATAATAATCTATGATTGAATTGCACTCTTAAGGAATTGAATAGCAGTCCTACTGAACGGAACATCAAACTCAATGAATTGAACAGCAATTTCTTATTTTAATGTTTCAATGGAATTCTCTTGCGAACTTAATTGACTAACATTCTTCTATATTAAGCACAACAAGAAACCTTATAGTATCGATGGAAATATATAATCCTTGGTGGTATAAAGAATTGGACAGAAATCATGCTAAAGCGTATGAACAGATATAAAGGAATTGAGAAAACAATGAAAATTTCCAACAGTTATGAAACTATTACTGCAAACCAAAAACATGAGCAATGAACTGCCTGAGTGGCAGAGAAAACTTCAGCGTCACAGGCGTAAAAATTTGAAAAGTGGAAATATATCTCACATAATGAATTAGATAATTGAACATAAATTCTGTAATTAACGTACAGTACAGAGGTGAGCATGGAAACTCCCTGGGCTGGGCCCAAACCACCAAACTCAGGAAATGATTATTTGAAATACCAAAATTCTTTATTAAAAGAGTCAAGACATGAATACAACGGGACAGTTCTGTCCTGATACGCCTATTACAGAAAAATGATTCTTATTTCACCTCCCCTTCTCTCATCCATCCTTGGCCTTTTTAAAGGTGATTTCGCTCCTTGGAATGGTGTTTTCCAAACGACAAGCTGCTGAGCGTGGATGTCGTTTGAGGTCTTTAGATGTGAACCCATCTTTCCACCTTCTGCTCATCCCTGGGGGTTACTGTGGATTCATGTTCTCTGTGTGTCAGCTATCTTTTGTTCATCATCAATCCAGCTACCTCATTTACCTGCAAATAAAGATTAAATAAGTCAAATCCTCATTTTTTTAAACATGCTTCTTACCGTTAGTCACTTTATCCTGATTTTACATTAACCCTCCTTTCCTTTACTGTTAAGACGAGAGAAATCCTAAAAATGTATGATAATTCGAGGTAAAAATAGGGTGAAATCATACCTTAATTCTGGCCCAACATACCCCCCTGCTTACCTATTTTTAGGTCCTCGTGCAAACAAATGGTTGAGATGCAACTGAGTCAAGGAGTAGGTAGGGTAGACTTCTTCCTTGTATGCTCTGAAACCTTGTTTCTGTCTAATTCTTGCAAAGGAATAATTTTTGTGTCCTTCCAGAAGTTCATAGTCATGATCATAACCCTTAGGGGGGTACTAGATGAGAGGGCATCTATACCTACACCCTAACCATGCAGGACCCATGTTGAAGATCAAGTTACTATATGAAAGGAATCTGGAGGTGGTCACTTTCAATTTTTTGTAGCCAAATGGCTCCCTATTCTTTACATTGTTTGTGGAGGCCATCCATATTTTTTTGGCTACTGCCAGGGCTGCTTCCTAAATGTATTCAAAATATTCTCACCCATTCTCTATAATATCTTTATGGATGGGTCCCAGCTTTTTCCTTACACCCTTTCTATGCATGAAATTCTTGTGTTGGATGAACAGCTGTAGGGGTTTAGTAGGTTCTCCTCTAACCCACAGGTCTAGGCCATGTTCTCTCTTTTGGAATATGTTATAGGCTTTGGCCCACCTAATATGGTTATTAGCGAATGAGAGGAACGCCTGGAACTGAACATATCCTATAAAGGGACTAGGATTGTTGTCCCTGGCCTCTTCTAGAAAGAATTTTTGCATGTAAAGTTCACATAAAAGGAGTTGGACCTGTTCACCTTGATCATTGCAGCAGCAGATGAATTATTCTATGGTTTTGAAAGTTGTGGGCTTCCCTGCCCTAACGGCCTTGATTTTCAGTTGTAAATATTGTTCCACTAGGAATAGGGAATAGTGGGTGGCTAGTGTCCTACAGGTTAGTGCATCAAAATACAGAGAAAAAATTGTAGTGATTTGTTTCTTGGCTTGACCCACCTGGTCTTGTCCTTTTTACCTTTGCCTTCTCCTCTTTGAGCTGGGAAAATGTTTCATCTTCTGTGGTGGAAAGGTTTTTGAATTTCTTTAGTAGAGCATGATACTCTTGTGCTAGTACTACTTCCTTTTTTCACTGTGTCAACTCATGTTGTGTTCGAATTAATTCGTTATACCATTTTCGATTGACATCTCTTTCAACTAGAGGAGCATAGGTAGGGGTTTCCTCTGTTTGGGTTCCCTTTACATAGGTGAATTCTTTACTGGTTTGGACAGAGGCCTAAAAAGTGTCCACCATGTCTGTTTTTACCTCAATTTCAATGGTGCTTGCCAAGTCAGTATGCATCTCAGCCTCAGCAATATCTGCTAGATCGGTCTGCATTTCAGCCTCAGCAGTCTCTATTAGGTCAGTCTGCATTCCAGCCTCAGCAGTCTTTGCTAGGTCAGTCTGCATTCCAGCCTCAGTAGCATCTAAAAAATTGGTGATCAATTCTCTTTGGGTTTCTACTATGGTAAATTATTTCTTAGGCTTCTGGGTCTTGCTTACCTCTTTTAACTGCTTTCTCAAATGTTTTACCAATTTCCTTAGCCTTTTGCAGGTTCTTCTTAATTTCTTGAACTTTTTTTTGACTAAATTTTCTTCTGGTCTGGATTCAGCAGGGGTGGATGAGCAACAACCTCTTTTTCAGGTATAGCAGTGTCAATTTCAGGTTTTCTTGTGGTGGTGTCTTCTACCTGTACTTCAGATTTTACTTCTGTATGAGGATCCTAGCTGGGGGAGGCAATTTTACCCTCAGGTGTCAAAGGAACTGTTTCCATGCTTGTTTTCTACTCCAAGGGTATGGTGTCTCCTGACTGATTTCCGGATTCGGCCTCCTCCTTTGCATGTTCCCCCTCATTCACGCCATCTTTCTTGAGAGGGGTCAAGGCCATAAAAGCTTGTGATTCCTCTTGATAGGGTAATAAATTGGTGTGGCTAGAGTTGTTGGTAGTGGAAGACTGGTCTAATGGCTCTTCTTTCTCTCCATCTTGCTCAGATAGGCTTTTAGTTTTATGGGATTTCCTCATTTGCTCCAAGACTCAAGTCATCTCCTCCTCATAATCTTGTAAGGGTATATTTTGAGGGCTTAAGGTAATTGAGTGGGATGGCCCTGCCTCTTCAATGAAGTCTGAGGTTCCTTGAAGTCTTTTGGACCATTTTTTCTTAATTGGTTTTGAAGTTGAGGCATGGGTCCTTTTCCTTTTGAGTATGTTCATCCTGGGAAGCTCAATTTCTGTTCCGCCAGGGTTTTCCTCAGGTATCTATCCAGCAGGGTTAACAAAGTTATCTCAAGATATCTGCTGCTTGTCCAAATCATGTATGATGATTAGTTTGATTAGCCTGTGGTGACTGAAAACTTCTTAAGCATTTTTATCTTTTCTTATTCGAACAACAGTGTCATGTAATATAGAATTTAAGAAAGCAGTAAGGTTAAATTAAATATTTTGTTTAAGCATAGCTAATAGTTTAAGTTTATGGGGTTTTACCACGTCTTGGCGTCCATCGCATGTAATGAATCTCTGGATGAATTCTATTATTTCCTTCCATGGTTGATGTATAAAGGTAGGGTTAATCCCTTTTCCTTTTCACTCTAATGGCTCTTCCGGATCTTGATATGCTACAACTGCCTCCTGTAAGAGAAGGTGTTTCTCTGTCCATCTCTCTCCTTCCGCTCGTATTCTGGAGACTTCAGCAATAATTTCTTCTGTGACTGGTATAACTCTTCCCCTGAGCCCAGTTTGTCCCTCCTGTAGGTTTTGCAGGAACTCTATTGCTACTTCTGTATCAAATCCATGTAGTCTGTGTAAATATGCCAGCCAGCCAGCTTGTTGAAGGATAGTGCTCGCTGCATCTAAAATCAATAAGTTTGAAGGTTCATTCCTCAGAGAATTTCCTCCCATGGATGATGTATTTCCTTGAGCTAATTCCTCCTTCTAATTGTGTTCTCTTTTGGATTTGTTGTTTAGGATGAACACTGTATGCAAGAGAAAGGGAAATTGTAGCCTTCTGCACGTAACTTCATACCTTAATTGTGATGCTCCTTTGGTCTTATTAGCGTATCCAATCATTAGGGGAATTTTGAGGTCTAAAATGGGCCTCCTAAGGAAATAATAAAATAATAGCTAAACCAATAAAATAAATTTTATGAATTTGAAATTCACTTTTTGCACCACAATCTATGTAACCATAGTTAAATTCAATTCAAAATTTGTACCAAAATAAAATAATAAAAAAATTGTATTGATGTGACTATCAATAAGAATGAGCTTTTCAAGAAAAAATCATTATCATTGAACAACTAATGCATTTGTCCTTTGTACTTAAATAACTTAAAATAAAATATAAATATAAATTTATAAATTATTAATTATATTATATGTTATTAATTAAAATTTATATTATTTAAATTGTATAATAACATGTAATTAATATACTATATAAAAATAATATAATATAATATAATATAATAAATGTATAGGGATATGCATTGTTTCTTTCAAGAAATATGAAATGAGAATAATATATTTTTATTCAAAAAGTGTGAAATGACATTTATTATGAGTACTTTACTTTGACTTTAAAAGTACTTAGAGCACTACCATGGTTAACCATGAGTTTTTATCCACCATTGAGAATGTGACAAGTAAGTACCTTTAACTCAATCAATTCCACCTCAACCATTAGGGATGATGTCATCCCCTAAAATGTGATTGGTTCTCATAAAGTGAATTTTGATTGTACATTTTCCTTAGGAGGCCCATTTTCGACCTCAAAATTCCCCCAATGTGAATTCATGCCGGAAATTCACATGCTTGCTTATTTATGAATAATTACACCCCCTCTACCTAAGTAAGGGTGTCCACGTCCTCAAGTACAAGAATTATTTGATCAATCATGAATGCATACGGGGGGAATGTCAGGATTCAGTAATCATAGCCTGTACGTGAGAGTGGAGGTCATGGCTTTGGAGCTCAAGGAAAGAGGAGTAATTGGTTAATTATGAGCGCATGCAATGTAAAGGTCATATTTGGAAGTTTTCATAATATTATCTCATGTGGAAGTGACCGAAGAGGGAGAGAAAACATTATAGCTATTATTATGATAAGATGTCCTTCTTTAACGATAAGGTATGATGGAAGAAAGACTGAGATAAGTAATGATTGGTGTCGTCATCCGAAGTTCAAACATGTAAGCATAACTCACTTATATTTACTTATGTGGTAGATTAGAATTATCACTAATTTGAGTAGTGTTCTTATGTTAATAATGGAAGAAAAAAATGGGAGGTAAGGTATATGTAAGAGTAATTGGCTATCGTTGAAACCTACTCTCATACCATAAGTAGAGCCACTGCTACTAGCAAGTGTTCATAGCCTCGACAGGGTTGCTATTTTAACCCAAAAAATGAGCCATGATCCTTATGTAAATGTAGTTATTCTTTCAATTTTGTGGAGAGGTCAATGTGCTAGTATGATAGACAGATAGCCACGGTGCCATTCACCAGAGTTGTAGCAAAGTGATCAGGTCGGCTCGTGATGAGACCTCCTGTCCTTCAAGCAGTTGAGAAGGTCATTACCCTGGTGTGGTGGCCGTTGTGGGCATGTCACTTGTTAGTCATCAGTATTTTTTTTTTTTCCTTTATAGATGACTAAATGCTTATCCTAGATTTCTAGAAACAAATTTCATGAATCTTGTGAGTTCTAGAAATCTCACTGCCTTCATTATCATTAGGATAAATTTTTCATCGTTCTACTACTCTATCAAGGCATGGCTAGCCTATCACTCCTAGAAGACCAAATCATGGACATATTCCATTCATTGTCACTATGTTTTCCACCTATGACCTTACCACTATGTTTCTATTTGCTTAACCTTTCTACTTACACCTTGGATTGCCAAGTAGCCTAACATTTTCCCCTATTCACCAAGTGCCTTAAGCAGTGGTGGTTTTAAACTAACTTTATAGACTCTTTAGACAAATCAAAGTCATCATTTTTTAGATCCAAAATGCGTAAAGGTTGGTCAAAACTCTATTTTACACCTCCAAACCCTGATTCAAGTTTTCAACCAAAGACCAAGTCCAAAAGGCATCCCAATAGGTCATGCAGGGTCTCCTAGGTTATTCATTGTTTTGGTTTTATGAACTCATTGTTTTACATTCGCCCAAAGATGAAATAAAATGAAAATGAGGGTGAGCTTATGATTGTCCAAAGGGTATCAAAAAGCCTTCAAGAAAGGACCTCCTTGATCAAAGCATAAAGTCTGTAAAAGGAAAATTGCCTATCTTAGAAATTTCTGTAGGAATGAATGAGAGGGCCATCAATGGAAAAAGAGGTAAGGTAAGAAGGGTATAACATCCCTCAGAGCAACCACAGTAAGAGAGAAACAACATGCCTAAGTTCACAAAGAAAATCATGGTTTCATGACTAATTGGCTATAAGGTGTTGCCCATCAAAGAGACCATGCAAAGGATCATGAAGACAGAGGTACAACAACACCACTGAGCATAAATTGAAGATTTTTTGAAACAAGGAATGAAGGTTAGAGACCTCTTTAATGATAGAAAGCAAAGGTTTGAAGGATGATGTCAGAACGTCACCTTTAGGGCTTGTCAAGGAAAAAAATTTCACTACACCAAAGGGAGAGATTAAAAAGAGTACCAGTGTGAAGGTAACCTAAGTTTCAAGTGCAGTCAAATGTTTTCAAAGTGGTCAAAAAAGGAAAGCAGGAGGTTAAGTGTCAAAATAGAACACCAGGCAAATCACGAGTTTGCCGATGAAGTGACTAAAGTTTCCAATATCCCAAAAATGACCAAGAAGACAAAATTAATCTGTGTTATGACACCTACAACAAATTAGAAGTGGTTGATAAAAAAATACAATAGGCATGATGGACAGCCTTTGGAAAAATAGATATATCATTTTTCAAAAGCATTGAGAGGGAAAAAGGGTATGTTTTCAAATCAACTACCAAAAGGTCATTTATATGCTTAAATCACCTCCTGCACAAAAGAAAAGGAAATATCAGTGAAGGGACAAAAAGACCAAAAACAGACATTAGCAAAGTGGGTTTTGGTCTCTAAAATTATTTAAATTCCACTCTAGCTCATTATCATTTGCACAAAAGAGTGAAAGGGTATTGAGAGAGAATTTTTATGGATTTCTAGCAGATATTCGGGCAAGAAAACTGCACCACGCTCCTATGAAATTGTGCAACGTTCCTGTGTGCATCCTCTTTGGAAATTATAACAGAGCGTTTTTCTCCTATAGATGTGTGCTACATGCTGAACCGTTCAGTGCAGAAGCCCGACTGACTCACCCGATCTGCTACACGTAAGGTCATGCTGGAGCCACCCGACAGCCCAAGCGCTACATGCAAGGGCATGCAGGAGATGCTCGAGAGCCTGACGTTGTGCGTTGGTCTATTAAACGGTGTGTAGGAGCCACCTGACAGCCCGTGCACTACACGCCTGGACGTGCAGAGGCCACGCAACACCTCTAGCATCTCGGCCCTACGCTACGCTCATGTGCTGCACGTTCATCCAGGAGGTTTTTTAAATCCTATACAAGCCTCAAAGATACTCAAAAATTCTTCCTAGTGCCTCCTAAGGGTTTCATAAGAGTTATTTAGGTCCTTTCCTCCCTCTCATACGTTTTTAAAGGTAAAACTTAAAGAAAATGTTAAAAACCATAAGGAAGGAAAAAAACACCTAATCTCATGCTAATAAATCTCTTGTTCAAAGAGCACCTATCCATCTGCATACTGAAAGCACACTGAGGCCCAAATTATTCTTCTTCAGTCATCCTTCCCCTTCATTTGCAATCACTACCTACCTCATTATCATCTCACTTTCCCTCTCCATATCATTTCCCAAACAGATCAAGGTCTTGATTTCAAAGCAAGAGAAAAGACAAAATTCCTAGAGAAGGCAGTATTGACAGGGGCTAGGGAGGCCAAAGGCCTAGAGAATAGCAGAGAAGAGGTGGGAGAGAAAACAAATTTGAGCCTTTAAGAACCAAAGAGTTGACAACCTCCCCTACCATAGTAGCATACTTCCAAGAGGTAGGATGTTTTGATTTCTGTGAAAAAGTACAAAGAGTCAAAAGTCACCCTGAGTTTACCATAATTTTCATGCTAAACCTCCATAACCATCAAGTGCATAAAGCTGGAGTGAAGTTTGATTTGTCCACCAATACAATTTCCATGGCCATTGGGATACCTTGCATGGGAGAAAAATGGTTCAAACAGCTGAGTTTGGACTTAAGCCATTACCAACCTTTTTTTAAACCAAGATACCAAGCTGATTGCAAGACCATTTTTCCCTTCTCCCATTTGTTGGAAAGGTATGCCCCTTTAATGAAAACCATCATGAAATATTTTACCTGTGAGTGTAGGTTTTTTAGACACTATTCCTACCATATAAGACTCCTCATGCATTTCACTAGGGCCAAGCTACTACATTTGCCTTATTACCTTTATAGAAGTATTGATAAGATGTCATAAATTGTACAAAAAATGCCTCCTTCACAACAAATGTATAGTCTTTTCCACCATTCTCTCATCAAAATGATTGTGTTCCATCAACTAGAGCAACAAGGTATCCCATGGGAAGTTTTCATCGCCCATGATGTTTTCACAAATCCACAACCTCTTCCTATACAAAGTTTACCCTCATCATCTCATCCACCTTCCTCCACTCCTCCATCACCCCCCACTAATCATGATTCATCCTCTCCATATGAATCCTCTCCCCAAACAAATATCCCTCTTTCACCTTCTCCTAAAGCCTCAGAACAAGAAGAAAGTGTTGAAGAACATGAAGAAAGTAGTGAAAAAGAGGAACATGGTAGTCAAGAAGAAAATGACAGTCAAGAGGAAGAAACAAGTGATGAGGGAGAGGAAAATGAAAATGAAGAAAGTGATGATGATGAAGAAGAGATAAAAGATAGTGAAGAAGAAGAAACAAGTGATGAGGAAGAAAGTGACAGTCATGAGGAAACAGACCATGACAGTCCTGATGAAGACACAAATGATAAGGCAGATAATGAAGAGGATGATGAGAACAAAGGAGATGAATAGAACAATGAAGTAGAAGAAGAAGGAAGTGAGCCAAATAATGATGAAGAAGAATATGACATGGCAGAAGATGAAGAAGATCATGACAGTGATCAAAATGAAGGCACAATGAGCTAGACAGTGAAGAAGGGACTGATAATGAAGAGACAAATTATGATGACAAAGATGGAAATAGCAGTCAAGAAGAAGAGATAGAGTTTGAAGGAAATGGAAGTGGGAAAAATAGTGAAGAAAATGGGCAAAACAGTGTGGAAGAAGAAACCAATGATGAGGAGGATAATGATGAAAATCAAGAGACAGGGGAAAATTATGAAGATAAAGAGATAGAGGCTGATTTTGATGATAAAATTAGTGAAGGAGAAGAAGGAAACAGTGAGCCAAATAGTGAGGAAGAAACAAATGAAAAAGATGCAGATGCAAGCAAAGAAGAAGAGACAAATGAAGAGAAGGATAATGAAGACACCTTGATGACTGATAGCCCTAAAAATAGTGACAGCAGTGACCCCATGAGACCAAAGGGAAATCAAGAGGTTGATGATAGTATTAAAGGTTAGGACAGTGATGCTAGCATGGGTGAAAATGAAAATTCCTCCCAAGAAGACAATCAAGAACAAGATGAAGAGAACACAAATGCAGATATCATTGATAAGAAGAAAAGCAGTCTTAAGGTCACCAATGATGAAATGAAACATGTTAAACGTTTTCTTCTCACTTATCAAAGAGGATCAAGGCAAGTGTTTGCTGCCTCCAAAAGGCAAGGGACCTTTCCATCTACATCATTTCAAATTCTTGACAAAGGCAAAGAGAAGATGAAAAAGGATAAGAAAAATAATGAAGGCAAGCAAACTACTCAAAAGCCACAGTTCATTGACCTAGATAGTGATAATGAAGATGATGAGATGGCCACTAGACTACTACTTCAAAGCAAGGATGCCCAAATCAGGGAGTGGGAGAGGGATTTTGGGATGGAACAATATATCATCCAGTACTACAAGAATGAACACAAGCACTTCAAAAAGATAAAGAGGGGCCTTGATCTCCAGAAAAAGATGACCAAGTAGTATGCCATGAAAAACAAACTTGCTTGTGCCAAATAAAGGAATCCCTCAATGAAATTCAAGCACTAAAAGAAGAAAAAGGCCAAGCTAGGCTTGGAATCTTGGCACAAGCCTCTCTACAAGTCTCCCAAAACCCATGAGGCACCCATCTACCAAATTTGGGAGAATTTTGACAAGTTTTTGTTTTTTTGCTAATTTTGAAGCCAAGGGGGTAGCACACTTGGTGATACGCTCTTTTTTGGAGAATTTTAGAGAGAAAGGGTTTACATTTTTTGGATCCTCATCACCAATATAGCATGATCACAAATTTTCAGATCAATTGGAGTTGTTTTGGTCCTCCAAAAGGGTTAAAAACACCCAATTTTTCACCATTCTGCCTACTTTTCAGGACATGTGTTGTGCCTTTACAAAAATTGGAATTTGTGGTTTTTGAACAGGTTATCGAGGTCAGATCAGGGAACCAAGGGTATATCTAGAAGTTGGACTTCAAGGGCTCTCTAACAAGCCATCACAGAGCTTTTTCCAACATCGAGAAGGTCTTCAAAACACCACTGCAAGATGACCCATTTTTCCTGCTCCTGTGCTACGCCCTTGGCAGGGAAATTCCTCCTAAAACATAGTGTTGCACCCTTAGCATAGGGAAAGTAAACAATGTACACTTATCAAGTTTTAGGAGGCTTTTCAGACCTCAAATATCTATTTTTTTGCTAAAAATGTCCGAAAATATATATTTTTTATATATATTTTGTTCCTTGGGCCTTGCAAGGCCTCAAGGAAAAATATTAATTGTTCTAATTAGCCAACAGGCTTCTAGATACTCTATTAGGTTTTTCTCCTACTTTCTAGTTAAATAGAGCATTGAGGACTCATTGTAAATTTTTTCTTTTGATGAATTTTGATAGCAATACATGGTTCTTTGAGGTTAAAGAGCATTTTGGTGTTGTGGAGCTTGTGGATGATTTGCCTTGATTGATAATGATGAAGGCTTGCTTTTAGGATCCCTAAGTTTGGTTAATGGTGATGTGTCTCTAATTTGTTCATTTTTTTCTTGTTCATTATATGTCCATCTTTCTATGATGCAATAGCTCAGAAAAGTATAGGTTGAGAAATGTTGTTTGAGGCACCTTAGTCCTCCTGTTTGCTATTGTCTTTATTTTTTCCTCTGCTGGGTTAGTTTAAGGAATTAGTAATTGCTCCTTAGGCCCACCTAAGCTTGTTTGTTTCATTAATGGATTAATATGCTAGTTTCAAAATATGATTTATGGTAAGCCCTGCTTATTTGATGCTATCTAAACTCTGTCTTGGAACCTCTCTTTGATGTATTGATTGTTAGGTTAAGCCAAAGAGGTATTGTTTTGATCTTGCCTATCATTTTTCCTTAAATATCTTCATATCTTGATTGATGATGTCTAGGAGTTCCCTATTCATTGGTTAATGCTATTTTTCATCTTATATGTTTTCAAACTTTCTAGGTGAAATCACTGAAGTTAGATAGGATTTCTTTCTTTCTGTGTTTCACTAAACTGTTCATCTTGGATGCCTATTTGTTTAAATTATTGCCATTGACTAAATGGTTTTCCCTATCTCATGATTATTATCTTTTTCTTATCAGTATTTGAGACCTTCTTGTTCATGGGTATATGAAAAAGGATTCTTAACTGCCCTTTTCCCTACCTTGTTTTCCCAACTTAATGTCCATTTCACTTCACACATAACCTTAAAAGACCCATTAACTACACTAGATTTTCCCTGTGATGTACCCCAACTCATTATTTATATATCAATAACTTTCATAGACTCCATATCCCAATTGATTTGATGACCTCTCACTCCACCTATCCTACTTGATCATCTTACCCAACCAAACAAACAACAAACCCTACACTTAATAACTAGCCTAAAATCAACCATCTAAAGAGAACAAGTTTACATCCTTCGAATATAATAGAGAGAGCCCTCTCTGAGTCCAAGAAGGCTAGGTCCTAGGAATCCAAAGACTGGTCTGATGTTACCCTGTGCATTTGGTCTAACAATATACTAAATCACGGGACACTAACATCACCTGCTAAACTCTTATGAACATGGTAGGCCAGCTCGTGATGAGACCCCCTATCCTCTCTTGAAAATTTTCATATGAGCATAGTACTTCTTTTTGAAACATAAGCATTTTGATTTATGAGGAGGTCACTGTGCTGGTGTGATGGCCAGATAGTCACAGTGCCATTCACTAGGATTGTAACAAAGTGATCAGGTCGGCTCATGATGAGACCTCCTGTCCTTCAAGCAGTTGAGAAGGTCATTACCCTAGTGTGGTGGCCATTGTGGGCATGTCATTTGATAAACCCTTATGATCATGTTAGGTTGGCTCATGATGAGACCCCCTATCCTCTCTTGAAAATTTTCATATAAACATAACAGTTATTCTTTATACATGAAGGGAGGCTCATTAACTCCTTAAGAGTTAGGGGTGGTGAGAGAAGTAAAAGGAATGCCAATAAAATTAATACCCCTTATTCCTATTTCTTCACATTGGAGGGAAATACTACTCGAAAGTGTAGAAATATATACCATCATAAGATCATGTGTTGTATGATAACATAATTGAGCTAGGAATGACTTAGCCTTTCATTTCATATATGTACAATGTCGGCTTCCAGTTTAGAGATTATAGTGTCAAAGAATCATCATATTGGTAATTTTACAGCTTCCTCCCTCTCTTCAACTACCACTTCCTCCTTAGAGATGCCTTTTATAGCTAGGGTGTGGATCGAGGGGAAGATATTGAAAAAGGAAAGAATAAAATGAAAAAACAAGGTTGTTCAATCCAATTGAACAGCAAAGAAAAATAAAACAAAAAAACACGGGTGTTCAATCCGATTGAATAGTAGTTGTTCAATTTAATTGAATAGTAGTCATTCAAAGAATTTGAACAGCAAGGGATAAAAACACAAAAAACACGGCTGTTCAATCCGATTGAACTGCAGTTGTTCAATTGGATTGAACAACAGCCGTTCAAATAATTTGAACGGAAAAAAATAAAAACACAAAAAAACATGGTTGTTCAATCCGATTGAATAGCAGTTGTTTAATTGGATTGAATAGCAGTCGTTCAAAGCATTTGAACAGCAAAAATAAAAACACAAAAACATGGTTGTTCAATCCGATTGAACAGTAGCTGTTCAATTGGATTGAACAACAACAGTCTTTCAAAGCATTTAAACAGCAAAAATAAAAACACAAAAACATAGTTGTTCATTCCAATTGAACAGAAGTTGTTCAATTGGATTGAACAGTAGCCGTTGAAAGAATTTGAATAGCAAGGAAAAAAAAAAAAAACATGTACGTTCAATCCGATTGAATTGCAGCTATTCAATTGGATTGAACAGCAAGGAAAAATAAAAGCATAAAAAAACATGGCTTTTCAATCCGAATGAATAGCAACTGTTCAATTGGATTGAACAACAACCATTCAAATAATTTGAATAGAAAAAATAAAAGCACAAAAACATGATTGTTCAATCTGATTGAACAGTAGCTATGCAATTGGATTGAATAGCAGTCGTTCAAAGAATTTGAACAGCAAAAGATAAGAGGATGAGGGAAAGGATACAATTGCGAGTATGAAGAATGTACAAGAAAATAAGAGCTAGGAATTGCTAGTTAATTATGTACACTATTTACAAATGACAGTAGCAAACTCTCATGTACTTGAGGTTGTGGGGTTATCACATCCTTCAGCCACAACTTGGATGGTAGGATCATTTCGTACCTGCTGGAAAAAATACTCTCTTGTGAGAGGTTTGCGATAGAGGCATACTCTGTGCCCATTGACTCGAAATGTAATACCAGACCCATCTATGGTGGTAAAGGTGAGGGTACCATTTTTATGCACTTCTTGGATTTCATATGGACCAAGCCACCTTGTCTGCAATTTTCCTGGAAAATATTGGAATCTGGAGTCATAAAGAAGTGCCCAATCTCCTTTATGGAATATCTTCTTTTTTATGAGGTTTTCATGCCACTTAGCTCGTTGCTTCTGTATGATCGTTGTGAACTATAGAGCCAGTAGTCGTGTTTCATCCAATTCATTTATTTTCTAGAGTCTTTTGATCTGGGCCTCCGTCAAGTCCAATCCTACTTCCTGGTCTGTCCTTAGAGTTTTGACTTCGAATTCAATGGGAAAAATGGGCTCTCTTCCAAACACTAAATGATACGGATAATATCTAGTGGTATTTCGCCATGTCGTGCGATAAGCCCACAAGGCCTCTAGAAGTCTAGTGGCCCAATCTCAGTGATGTGATGATACTATTTTAGTAAGGATTGCTTCAAGGACTTTGTTGGTGCTTTCGACCTGTCTATTTGCCTGCGGGTGGTAAGGAGACGTGACTCTGTGGGTGATGTGATGATTTCATAGAGTAGTTGTGATCTTATTACCTATGAATTGTGCTCCTCCATTGGTTATCACTTCCCGTGGTAGACCACATCACACAAATAGCTCGAATAGAAAGTTAATCATAGATTCCTCTATGGCTCTTGGTAAGGCTACTGTTTCCACCCATTTCGTTATGTAGTCTGTGGCAACCAGTATGTAGGTTTTCTGATTCAATGGTGGGTTGAACGGCCCAACGAAGTCTAGTGCCCACCATTCAAATGGTTCTATTACCAATTGTGGTTGCAGTGGCATTTCGTTTGCTTTGCCTGGGCGGCCCATTCTTTGGCGGCTATCGCAAGCTTGGACATATTTTTTCATGTCTTTGAAGATCGTGGGCCAATAACAACCCAATTTTAATACTTTGTGTCTCGTTCTGCGATCTGTGAAATGGCCACCACATGGTTCATCGTGACAGGCCCGTAAGATATCATACATCTGGTCTTCCAGGATGCATCTGCATATATGCATTTCGTCCCCTGTGTGGAAGAGATATCCACTGATCCAGGAGAACCTGGCACTGCGTTGTACAATCAGCTTCTATTCTCTTGATATTAAATGCCTAGGTAGTTTCCCTACAACCAAATAATTTACTACATCTGCGTACCATGGTGTTTTTACTGCTACAACAAACAGATGTACATCAGGAAACGGATCTTCAACTGCTATTGTTTCATCTGTTTTTGGAACTTTGGATAGGAAGTCTATGACCACATTTTTCCTAGGAGATCCTTGATGGTTATGTCAAATTCCTGCAAAAGCAACAACCAACAAGTTATTCTCCCATTTGTGATGGGTTTATTGGCTAAATATTTAATGGTAGAGTGATCAGTATACAAGAGTACTTAATAGCCTGTTATATAATGTCTAAACTAATTAATAGCATAAATTACTGCCAGGAACTCTTTTTCTGTCACTGTGTAATTTAATTCAGCAGGAATAAGATTTTTGTTAACATAATAAATAGCATAGGAATTTTTATCTTCTTCTTGACCAAGGGCTGCCCCTATCATTGTATCAGATGCATCTGAAGAAACGTGAAAAGGAAACTCCCGTAAGATTAGTGTTGTCGAAACCAATCTCTTTATATCTGTAAAAGCAGTGTCACATTTATCATACCAATGGAATTTGACGTTTCCAGTTAGAGCATACAAAGGTGCGTAAATTTGTGAGAAATTATTTATAAACCTACGATAATACCTTGCATACCCTAAAAAACTATGCACCTCTGTCTACGTGCAAGGAGTGGTTAATAAAAGGATTACCTCTATCTTTGTCGGGTCTACCTATATTCTTGCTGCAGAGATATAGTGCCCCAGGATTACTTCTTCAGTCATCATCATGTGGAATTTCTCATTGCTTAAGCATAACCTGGTGGAAATACATCGTTCCAATACTTTTTCTAGTGTTTCTAATGATTGATTAAAATCATCACCATATGGGGTGAAGTCATCCATGTAAATTTCATGCCCTTCATTTATTAAGTCAGAAAAAATGTTGAGTATGGCTCTTTGAAAGGTTCTTGGGGAATTGCATAACCCAAATAGTAGCACCCTGTAGGAAAATGTACCCCATGGGCAAGTAAAGGTTGTTTTATCTTGGTCTTCGGGGGCTATTTGGATTTGATTGTAACCGCTGAAACCATGAAGAAAATTAAAAAAATGCTTCCCTGCCAATGTATCCAGGACCTTATCAATAAAAGGGAGGAGGAAGTGGTCATTTTGTGTCAACTTATTCAGTTCTCGATAATCCACACAGATTCTCCACTTCCCATTCTTTTTAGGGATGAATACCAAAGGGGAGACCCACTTGCTATCTGAGATAGGATAAATTAAATTCACATCCAGCATTTTTTACAATTCCTCTTTTACCACTTCTTTTAGATGAGGGTTTAACCTACATTGGGGTTGTTGAATAGGCTGGGTTTCCTTGTCAGTATAGATGTGATGGGTGCATAGTTGGGGTTCTATGCCCTTCATGTCTAGGTAGTCCCAAGCAAATTCTCCTTGATACTTTTGTAATACCTTTATGATCTTTTGCCTTTGGTCACTATCTAGGTTTCCATTGATATTCCAAATTTTCCCTGGCTCAAATTCAACGGGTATGCTGATGCGTACAATGGTTGTAGGTATATGTTGATTATCAATATTTTCCAAGAGATCCTCTTGTGTTTCCTTTTCAAGAACTATTTTTAGCATTTTGCATTTTAAGTTTTCAGATGCAAGTGGTTGATTCATAAAGTTATTGATTAAATCATCCTCAGCTTGATATTTAAATTCAAGAGCCTCGATCAAGGTCAGAGGTGGACGGATATTTTTCTCCCAATATGTATGCAGATGCTTGTGAATTTGTACCATGGGTAAACTTGGTTTGGCAGGAGGATAAATGAGAATGTTCTTTATAGAATCTCCCTTAGCAATGGTCATGATGCATGTTCAGCAGCCTATGTAAGCATCAGTCGTTGCTAACCAAGGTCATCCAAGAATCAAGGGGTGTCTGTCCATTCGATTTTTTGGATTAATAACTAGGAAATCGGCCGGATACTCCCATGATTCTACATAAACCATGATGTCTTGAAATATTACCTATGGCTTGATAACCAACTTGTCAGCAAGTTCCAACAGTGTAGATGTGGGTTCTAACACTGATATGCCTAGTTTTTTGCAGGTCCCTATTGTTGATATGTTAATGGTCACCCCTAAATCGACCAATGTGTTTGGAAAGGAGTGGCCAGAGATTTGTATAGTTATTATGGGATTCCTTGGGTCATCATATTTAATAGGGGCCTCCTTACCTAATAATAAGTCAGAAAGTGTTCCTACCACATGAACGGTGAGAGCAACCTTTGCTCTTTTTTCTTGCTTCCTTCCAGACAGCTCTTTAATTTTCTTGGCATAAATGGGAATGTCCTGTATGGCCTACAGAAGAGGAATTTTGATGCAAAGGTTTCTTAATTCTCCCAAGATATCAAGGTCTGGGGAAGCTATAGGTCTAGGCAGTGTTAACCTTTTAGGGAAAGGATTTGAAACAATCCCAAGATTTCTAGGCTTCTCTTGGTCAACCATTTCCTTTTCTTGCTCCTCCTCTATTACACTCGTTTTTCTGGGCTCTGTTGGAGTTCTGGATTCCAATTGTAGTGGGATCATACCTTGTGCTGGTGAGATAATACATCCTGATCTCAGCCTTAGCTCATTACATTGCTTCTGTTCAGTTTTAGGGTTGGGGTTTTCTATGATCTAGATTAACTGAACCAGCCTATTGTTGGGGTTAGGATTGGGTTGGGCTAGTAACTGAAGACAGATGATAGGCCGAGGGTTTTGCTAGACAGGATATGGAGCTGGCAGTGTAGGTTGATTTTGAATTCCTGTCCCCATTGGTTGGTGGGCCATTCCCAAAGGTCATTTCGAATTTTGAGGCCAATTGGTTTTAGAAGGTGATGTTGGCTACTAAGTTTGATATGGGTTGTTTTGCTAATAAGGGGGAGAACAAGGAAAAATTGGCCAAGTATTCCCTATAGAGGGCTGTGTTGGCCAAGGCGGTGTAGGAAATGACTGAGATGGCCAATTTGGCAAAGGAGGTTGATTTTTCCAAGCTGTTGAGTGGTTTTGTTGGTTAAACTGCAGAGAAGGAAAGAAAGGAGGTAGGTCTTGAGGCATACCTGGTCGTGTCTGCCATTTTCGATGCTGGTTCATCAAATAGACTGGTTATGTTTCTTCTTCTACTTCTTTGTAAACTACTTTGAGTCTAGGGAGTGAAGGGCAGTGATCTGTGGCATGATCCTTAGTGCAAATAACACAGGTTTGAATCGTGTCTAAGTGGCATTCCCTTTGGTTGTGCTTCTTTTGACAGCATGGATAGAAGATGGCCAAGTTATGCTCCGCTATAGCTTGCTTCTGCTTGGCTTGTAGGATATCAAGCTGTGTTTTCAAAGTACCTAGAATTTTAGTTTTGAAGTCTTCTAAAATATTACCAAACTCTGCTATGGTTACATTGCCATCAGACTGCTCGAGATATTTCTTTGTCGAGTCTCACCCAAGCGGCTTATTTCACGTACTGCCCTGAGAGCACCTGATACAGAACGAAATAATGTCATCATATTCTTCTTGATAGATGTCCCCTCTTCCCATTATATTGAGTGTTTCAACCTATTCTTCTTTAATTCCCTTAATTATTGTTGCTTTCAGGATATGTTTGGATAATGCAGTATATGGGGACCTTTGCAGATTATACTGAAATATTTCAACATACTCTTCTAACATGTCATTGTCTTTTGCAAACATATTGAAGATTTCATCTTTTAATTCCTGAGTTCGAAAAAAATCTTGATATTTAGTTAGAAAAATGTTCTTCATTTGGTTCCAATTATTCATGGTTCCCCCTCTGAGTCCCATGAACCAGCGTAATTTTTCCCCCTTCAAAGTAGAGGGGAACAATTTCAGTTTCTGAGGATCATTGGTATAGTCGTATCCCCTACATAAGATTTCAAACTCAAATAAAAATGCATCAGGATCTTCCGAGGTCAACCCATGGAAGGTGGGGATGTTTTGCAAGGAAATAGCTTTCATAGGGGCATTAGCAGCATGGTCAACAATGGGATATTCCAATGTCGACATCTGCCTTTGACTCTAGTTTTGATTATTTTCCATTTGATCAAAGATATGCTAGTATTCTTCAGGGATTTCTTGTTCAAGAGGAGTGATCTTAGCGAGATTGGGTGATGAGTGGCGAGGAGGCTTTACAACACTCCCTTGATCTGGAATACCAAGTTTCTTGATTTTGACCACTTTTTCAAGGAATGCAGGAACTATAGCTCTTGTTTGGATTACCCCACTAGTTTCTCCTTCTCCTTCTTGTATATTGCAAGAACCTCCATCTCTCGAAGGGTCGGTACCTATGTGTTCGGTATTCTGGAGGCTTTGTTCAGAACCTTCAGTTTCACTGTGAATCTCGAGGTGGGCTGCAGATTGTTAGGCTGCTGCATGAGGGGGAGTAGTAGGACTTTGAGTGGGAATGATTATGGGTCCTACAGATGCATGGGATTCATCTCTCTTAACGATTTCGTCTATTTATGTCATTCCACCAAGATTTACCGGTCCTTTTGGTTTTGTAGACTTTTGTGAATTATTTTGATTTGTTTCTATCCTTTTCTTCCTAGTCATAAAACAAGAGCACCTATTCTACTAATATTTGATCAATTATTGAGAAGTGGGTTAAGGGGAAAGCGTTTTAATTTCTAGTACGCATGTTCTTACCTCATGTTTTTAATACCCAATGCTTCGCAACAACAGATAACGAGTAATGCGGGACGTCACTCTCAACACTCTCCCCGGCAACGGTACCAAAAATGTTGGCTCTCTAAGGTGACTGTTATAGGAAACCTCTAAGATTCTCATTTAATTGTCAACCCAGGGTAAGTCTTCTTATTTCAAGAGTGTGAGCATATCATATGCAAGTGAAATAGAAAATAGCTACTCTATATTACTATGAGAAAGATCAATCAATTCTTGAAGTTCAATCAACTCAATGAAATTTGTAAATTACCGTTAACTATCCTATTGAAATAAGCTTAGTGAGAATAATCTATGATTGAAAAACACTCTTAAGGAATTGAACAGTAGTCTTACTGAATGGAACAACAAACTCAATGAATTGACAGCAATTGCTTATTTTAATTTTTCAATGGAATTCTCTTGCGAACTTAATTGACTAACATTCTTCTGTATTAAGCACAACAAGAAACCTTATAGTACTGATGGAAAGATCTAATTCTTGGTGGTATAAAGCATTGAACATAAATCATGCTAAAGCGTATGAATAGATATAAATGAATTTAGAAAACAATTAAAATGTCCAACATTTATAAAACTATTATTGTAAACAAAAAACATGAGCAATGAACTGCTTGAGTAGCAGAAAAAACTTCAGCGTCACAGGTATAGAAATTTGACAAGTAGAAATATATTTCATAGAACGCATTAGATAACTGAACATAAATTTCATAATTAATGTATAGTACAGAGGTGAGCACAGAAACCCCCAGGGCTAGGCCCAAACCACCAAAATTCCAACGCAATGGAAAACTCAGGAAATGATTATTTGAAATACCAAAATTCTTTATTAAAAGAGTCAAGACATGAATACAATGGGACAGTTTTTTCTGATACGCCTATTATAGAAAAATAATTTTTATTTCACCTCCCCTTTTCTCATCCATCCTTGGCCTTTTTAAAGGAGATTTTGCTCCATGAATGATCTTTTCCAAACAACAGCCTGCTGAGCGTGGTTGTCATTTGAGTTCTTCGAACATGGACCCATCTTTTCGCCTTCCGCTCATCCCTAGGGGCTACTGTGGACTCATGTTCTCTATCTGTTAGCTATCTTTCATTAATCATTGATCCAGCTACCTCATTTACCTGTGAATAAAGATGAAACAATTCAAATCCTCATTGTTTTAAAGATGCTTCTTATCGTTAGTCACTTTATCCTGATTTTGCATTAACCCTCCTTTCCTTTATTGTTAAGACAAGAGAAATCCTAAAAATGTATGATAATTCGAGGTAAAATTAGGGTGAAATCATACCTTAATTCTGGCCCAACAAGCCTCACTAGAGTCTTTTTCAAAATCGATGATCAATCTAATATCTTGATCAGATTCCCCTTCTTCACTATTTGATAGACCATCACTATCTTCATGAGTATAATATCCTTTTCTATTGATAAACCGTTTCTTATTTCCTTTTGCCACTTCCTTTCCTTTTTCATAGTTATATTTATGTGGAAATTTATCAGCATAATGACCAACTCTTCCACAAGAAAAAAATTTAAAAGGAAGCTTACCTCTGAACCTTCCAGTGCCAAGTTGTAGCTTCTTTACAAAATTTATCTCATCTTCTCCTGAAACATACCATAGTATTTCTTGTTCTTCTACTTCCTTTCCTTTTGTAGCAACTCTAAAGACAACTTATTTGACTTCAGATGGACCTCCTTTCCTCATTTCACATGCATTCAAAATTCCATGAAGTTGAAAAACAATAAGAGTTTGTAGATCCTCCTTCTCTTCAATAGCAGACACTTTTGACTCGAATTTGGGAGTTAGAGACCTTAAAACCTTTTCTACTAGAGTAGTTTCAGTTATGGTTCCACCCAGATTTCTCATATGATCTACAATATCATCTAGATGTAAAAATAAACTAGCAATGCTTTCCTCATTATGCATTATGATTTTTTCATATTGAATTCTGAGAGTTTGGAGTTTAGCACTTTTTACCTTGGCATCACCTTCATAGCTTAGAATTATTTTGTCCCATATCTCCTTTGTTGTATTCAACTACATGACTTTGACAAATTCTGATTCATTCAAACTTCCCAATAATTCATTGACCGCCTTTTCATTGGTTTCATATTTCTTTCTTGCGGCTGGATCTGTTGGAACTAAAATTAGATATTGATAACCTCCTTCAACTATAGCCCATACATCTGCTCCAAGAGACTGAAGATAGGATCTTGTCCTTGCCTTCCAGAACATTAAATTATTTTCATTGAAGAGAGAAGGCCTGATAGATGTTGTCCCATCTTGATTTCTCATCTTAGTTGATCTTCCTTCTAGAAATTGAGCTTCTTCAGAAGGACCTCCTCTGATACCAATTGTTGGGAAAAATACTGAGAGGGGGAGGTGAATCAGTATTTATAGCTCACTAAAAACTTTTACTTTTTCTTTACTAAATTCTATATGCAACTTTAATGAACCCAACTAGCGTATAAATGTTGATATACCAACAAAAACTTGTGTATACTGAGATAAATTTATTGTTAGATAAACTTTTAGAAACAATATTTAACTTAGCTTATCAATTATGCATCAGATAGTTAAGCAGTAAATATGTGCAGTAACAGCAGAATGAATCATCACACAAGAGCATCACATATGAACACCAATATTTAAGGTGAAAGCCCAATTCGAGATAAAACCACCGATGTTGTTATCTTTGTCTTCAATTTTTATTATATGGAAAACTTCTTACAATATTGTATTGATGCAGACTCATATCATTACGTAGGAATCTACTTGCAGAAGGCTGCAACCTTCTCTCGTTCTCCAATTGTTACTAGAAGGGAGCTCCAACCCCTTGATCTTGTTTACCAGCCACTACTGGAAGGGAGCTTCAACCCCCTGATCAGAACACCAACTTCTACTGGCAGGAAGATTCTACTTCCACACTAAAGGCTTCATCCCTCAGAATCAATGTAGACCATGTTTCATCAATTTTCACACTAGATCCAACAGCTTCAACACAACACAAATTTTAGGCCTCTTTTCATTATAGTTTCAAACTCGACCCACTCCACACATTTAAGCTCATACATCAAACTGAAACTCATAACCATATCAAACCATTCACTAAATCATCAATCAATCAACCAACCACTGATCTTTAATCATAATCAACTAAGAGCATTATCAGTATTCAAATAACTCAGATCTGTATGAAGGCATCATTGATAGACAAAATTAAAATAGCAAAACAGATCAGAATATTCCTTCCACACTCTTCAGAAAAACCCTAGATCCTATACGTGCTTTTGCTTAATAGAAATTGCATATATACACACTTTTAGAGAGATGAACCTGCATATAGATCTGCAAACTTTATAGGACTGTGAAACTCTTTAGAACAACAAAATCCTAGATCCCATACGCACTTTTGCTTCACGGAACCTGCATATATACGCGCTTTTACAGAGACGAACTTGCATATAGATATGCAACAATTATAGGACTGTGCAATTCTTTAGAACAAACAAACAGCTTAGATCTTACCATTCACTTCATCAAAAATTCGCTAGATCACAAATCTAAACATTCCATAAACAGATCTATCAAATACATATTCATTTCAGGTCTAGAGATCTTGAGCCATCATTGTATTCATAGGGACATTATTATTTCAGATCTACCAATAAATTGTGACCCATTTCATGCAGATATAATTCAGAGTGAAGTATTCATTCAATACCCGAACACATGCAGACACTTGAACTATGATCTTCTTCTCCTTTTATAGGTTTTAGCCTTTACCAATACCATGAGCCAAAACCACTCAACTGCCAATCGTATTCTTGGACGAGATCAAATAGATGACATAGCACTCAATATTGTGGGATAATACCATGGTAATGCCCCTTGGTATCATAATTTTAGAGCACAAAAGGCATATGCGGCTTTGCTTCTTCGTACCCACGTATATACGCGACCTCTCTTCATAAAAAATGTGTATATACTAATTCTAGATGTATATGCGGGTTGCCTATATACCAAGTAGTGTATACATTGCCTCCATACGTGGGTTTCTTTCATCAAACCTACGTATACATTGAAAAATATTTATTGTTTCATTTTTCTGGCACTTACTGGAATTCCTTTCTATGTCATATTTGAACTGACCTATAGAAAACAACATTTTTACATCTTTAACAAATAGGTTTCTTATCAAAAGGAAACTCATCAAGAGGTTTCCACCAAGGACAACTACATCAAGTAGGTTTCCATAAAGGACAACATATTGCATCATATTTCCAACACATCCTCCCTCCAAATGGCATCCTCGTATGGAAGGCCTCCCCATATGTCATAATGTGTCATGCATGTTTAGCTCCAAATTTGCCTCTCTAGAATGTCTAGAATGGCCTCCAACTGAAAATTTAGATACCCATCCTCATCAATGAATCTCCAAGTGGAAACCATATGATGTCCAAATATCTTTTCTATACATGATCTATATAAAATGAAGTAGTCTCTTTCAGAAATGGAAAGTCCCAAGTCATGAACTATCTCTCCAACCCATGTTACATAGAGTAGATTGCATCTATCAATGCTCTCATCATTAGCCCTGTTGGTCATGTAGGATCCAAATATAACATCAACATAGTGAAAAACAAGAAGTAGAGACATATGGATGAACATGAACAATGTCAAACCATATTCTCCCAATAACAACCAACGTATCAAATCCTTCTGCTGCCATGCTAGATCACTGTGAAAACAAGGAAGAGAGTCATACTCTCTCAAAAGAAGCCACCGCAACAATGCTTCTTGCTTCCATGCCAAATCAACATCAATATAAGTATGAAAGCCATACTCTCTCAATGGAAGCCACCGCAGCAAGTCATCTATGTCAAAGGATCTCTTTAAGTTGATTTTATGGAATGAAACAGTAAGAAATGAAGTGAAAGAAGTAAAACACATGAAGAAACAAAGAACAGTCTAAGATTAGGTAAGTACTTTTAAACTAGCCTGCTTTCAACATACTCTTATGGGAAAAAACACAAAAGTAAGCTAAGATTCGGTAAGTACTTTTAAACTAGCCTGCTTACGATACACTTTCAAGGGAAAATATTTAAAAACAGAGAACAGCTTAAGATCAAGTAAAGACTTTTAACTTAACCTGCTTTCAGCATATTCTCAAGGGAAAACATTCATGATAACGTAAAAATTATTCTAAGATCAGGTAAGTACTTTTAAACTAGCCTGCTTTCAACATACTCTTAAGGGAACTTTTCAAAGCTACTGTTGGAGATAAACCAGAGGACAGGGCTAACCATAAACTTCTCTAGCTCAGCTTTAATTAGAAGACTTCTCAAGAACATTTAAAGACAAAATCTCAAGTTGTACTCAGGAAATATGGGCCTACCAACACTTCACTGGTTATACTCTATTGAATTACCTTCAAATTAACAATCAGCAGAAAACATAAAGGATAAAGATTTATCAGTGAGATTTAGGGTACTTCAGAAGTAAATCCTAATCTATATTTGTTGTTCTTTATCAAAGAATAGTGGACAGAACGAAAACATAAAGAAAATGACAATTACAGTGAGAAACACATCACCATTTACATAGACCAAGATCCCATAAATCATCTATTTGTATTTGATGTTCAAACCAGTTACAATCTTCAAGTCCAGTGGGTCTTTACAGCTTCAAACTTCTCATCTCAGTTTATGTATCTTCAATTCCTAACAGAGCTACAGTAGCTTCAAAAGATATTTATATACAACAGATATCCAGAGACCAACCTCTATACTGTCTTCAAGAGTAGTATTTATAGAATAATGAGGAGGTGGAGTGAAAGAAAGGTCTATCTATTCAATTAATGCAGAGTAAGTGCTTCTCGGCCTTTGAAGGGCCAAATGGAGAAGTTTATCTGATGTTTTAACTCTGCCAATTGATTATTATATTTAAGTTCATCAACTTTAGTCATTTTTGTTGACTTTGGGGACCCTTGGTAGCTTGGTAGCTTGGTAGTTAATGTTGAGCTGCCTTTAAAAAATATCCCGGTCTGTTTAATGAATATGCACTCTTTTAATGAAATAAGTCCCCAGGTGGCAATTTGAGGAGTTATAGCCTCAATGATGTGGCGTTCGAAGGCTTCCTTTACTGATACATCTGTCTTAATAACCTAAAACACTGGTTTAACTGTGATTTTGTGTTTTTAAAACTGATTATGCCTTTTCATCCTACTCCAGTCTTCAATTATGCTTTTGCTGACTGTGTCCACCTTGACACTGTGTTTTAACCTTAAAATAACAAGATTTAACCCTTTTAATCCCTCAATCTATGTTTTATATATTTACTGTTGGGGTTTTAATCCTTTGAAACTTTAATCTTTGTTGTTGATCCCTTTATTTGTGTAGAAATATTCAAACTGTCAAACTGTCGGATTCAATCTTTAGAATTCATTTTTTTGCCTTAATTCTTCAATCCTTGCCCTTTATATTTACTGTTTTTCCTCTATCACTGCGGACAGGGGATTCTTAATGCAGTGGAGGGTTTTAAGGGTATGATCAGCGCTTATGCAGCACTATCCAAACCCGCAGATGAAACCAGGTAGCCTTTTATTTCATGTTTTAGCCTTCAAACATACATGGCTTTTTCTCTATCCCTTTGTGAGTCGAGGACAAGGTTCCTGCCCCAAAAGACCATGATAAACACCTAAAAAAATAACGAAATATGTTGTAAAATCCCTACGGGCTGAAAAATGCATGCAGAGGCTGTGTGGGGGTGGAGGAGCTGGGCGGAAGGGGATATGCAGGGAGAGGAAGGATTTCTATGGTGGAGAAGCGAAAAAATGGTTTAAAAGGGATTTTGGTGTGAAATTGGGTAAGAGCAGGTTTGGAAATACCACGAGTCATTATATCATTCGATTCGGGTGGTAAGTGGTTTTCGATGAATCGAACGCGATCCAATGATGTCACGCCGCGTGGATTTTTCGATACCGCTGGTA
Organism: Pinus albicaulis; assembly: GCA_034641835.2. Classification (NCBI taxonomy): domain Eukaryota; kingdom Viridiplantae; phylum Streptophyta; class Pinopsida; order Pinales; family Pinaceae; genus Pinus; species Pinus albicaulis. The sequence goes on from CM076573.1 coordinate 414,861,872, forward strand.
TTGCGTGAATTTGGAGTGTTAAACTCCAAGCGCAAAATTTGCACAATATGCCACCACAACCATCAGATGAAAGGGATGAGATCGGACGATGCAGAAAGAGCGCGACGAAAAGTTTTCTTAGGCGGAAATGAAATTCGAAGACAAGTGGTAGTGTTCGATACGGTGGGCATTGTATGTGGTGGATGGTAGGCCCCGGTGGAGTTGGGTCATCGGGATTAATGAGAATCGTTAGATCTATAAGATCTATAGTGCGGGTTTGATGCCGAAGGCGAAACAAAGAAATGTGTCAGGTGAGCAAGGGATGGAACAGGAAAGTGATGACCATCAGATTGACTTGATCGACGGTCAATATCGCTTGGTGGGGTTGCATTTGCACGAGAATATTTTCAAAGGGGACATAAGTTTCTTTTGAGGGGCACAATGGTATAAGGGAGAAGGGAGGAGCTTAAGGTGAAGGTTCTGGGGCATGGTTTTGTGGATGGGAAAGGTGACCAGGGGCTAGGACTCAATCCCAAAGGGGCTTAAGTCCTGTGTGTTTTTAACAAAAGGCAAAATAAGTGGGTTTTTTAGCTTTTTAAAGCTTTCAGTAGGAAAAAGAGGTTCTTTAAACCATTTCAAAGGGTTTTTTAATGGTTTTTTTTTTTAAAGGGATTCTTTAGGAAAAATGAGGAATTTTAGTGAAGGAAAAAGTGGGGTTTTAAGAGGAAAATGAAGGATGAGTAAGGGGAAATGAGGGCTATGAAGTGATGAAAAAGGGGCTGCTTTTTAGAAAACAATTTTTGAAGGGAATAGCAGATTTCTGGTAGGACTTTTGGAGGGAACAACATTAGGGAATAGTAGACTTCAAGAATGAGTGATTTTCCATGAAAGTGATCTCTTGAAGGCTCAAGGCCTATTTTAGCAATCATTTGCTATGACAAAATTATTACTGATGGCTAACAGTGGCTCCACTTAGGGATGGCAGCTCCTTGGAGGTGTCAAGAATCTTCATAATTTGATCGTTGGGATGTAGACCTGTGCCTTATCCATGACAACCTCTTCTTCATTGATTATGGTGCTTTAGAAAAGATGATCAGTATTTCATATCAGCAAAAAAATTCTCCCAATAATTCTACCTGCACAGCCTACTTCCTAACATTTTTTCTTCAGAAGGTGCTTTTGGAGTTGCAGACCTTGATCATCAACATTTTATTATTTTTGAAAGCAGGAAAAACTAATCTAACTCTACCCTTATTTCTTCCATGAGTTCAGATTAGACTGTTGAACTCATAAATTCTATACCTAATGTATTATCTGCCAGGATTAGACTGTCTAGAAGATTTTATTCTCTATTTTCTAAACAAAAATTTAAAACACAGTCAAATTAGGATTAGGCTATCTGATTTGCTATAATGTCTATGTTTGTATGTACAAGCTGCACATAGAATTTATTTGTAGAAATTTGAAACAAAACTGTGAAGGCTTAAGATTGTGAAAATCAAAAAAACATCCTTCATTCTTTTTGCAACTCTGTTCTTGATCTTTTTAGAGTTGTCTTCTTCTTTTCCTGGTTCAAGTTTTTAGCATATTTAGAACCAATTCTATACCAATATTTACAGGTTCAATATTTGGGCTTGTTTGAACCATTGTTTTTCTATCCTAATCTAATCTACTGATCAGCCAAGATTTGATTGTTTGGATAATTTGATTCACTAACCTATCAGCAGCAAATTTAAATCTATCTAGTCATGATTAGGTTGTATGACTAAAATAGCAGTGTTCTTTTTGGAACTGGCATTTAAGCTTGCACACTTTCAGATATCTTCTTTCTTTTTGGTATGGGGCTGTACCTTTCTTGTTTTATTTCTGCCCTCTTTTTCTCTTTTATTGTTTTGGTATTTTTCTTTCTTCAAATTGAAAAACAGTGTTATATACAATGAATAAAAAGCCTTGAAATTTTTAAATAACAGCTAACAGAAATAATGTTTGAGAACCCTGCCATTGACAGGACCTCCAAAGTATTCAACTCCATCCAATTCTTGTAGAAAAAATGCATTGTTTCCAACAGCAGATTGGATAATATAAGGGCCTTGCCATAAGTTATCAAATTTTCCATTTTTTCCCTTATCTTCTCTTCTTCAATCCCATTTCAAAAATTTATCACCAATATTGAAATCACTTGCCTTCGTTATTTTGTCAAACATCTTCTTCATGTTTTCTTGTAATTGCTATGCTCTGATATATACTTCTTCCCTGGTTTTTTGCAGATGTATTGTCTAGTTTATCCTTCTTGTTACATCATCATCTTCAGACTGTACTTCTTGGATCAGCTTCATGACTGGCACTCCTAAACTGGTTGGAAATATTGCATCAATTCCATAAACTAGCTAGTAAGGAGACATCCCAACTAACTTTTTAACTGTTAATTTGTCTGCCCATAAAGCATGCACTAGCTTGTTGTGCCATGATTTCTTGTTATATTCCAGCAACTTTCTGATTATGTTTACCAGAATTTTATTTGAGGACTTTGCCAGCCTATTACCTTGAGGGTAATAAGCTGTGGAATGACCCAATATGATCTGATACTTATGACAGAATTCTACCATCTTCTTAGAACCTAATGCAGCAGCATTATCAGTGATGATCTTTCTAGGACAACCAAATCTGGAAAGTATATGGTTTTCAAGGAATGAGATGATGACTGAGTCTGTGGCATTCCTAGAGGGGATGGCTTCTATCCACTTGGTAAAATATTTTGTTTCTGTGAGAATCCATCTATGTTGGTCAGATGAGGGAGGATGGATTTCCCCAATAAATTCTAGACCCCACTGCTGAAAAGGAGCTTCAATAGTGATTGGTTGCAGAGGTAAGGGAATCAGTTTTCTTTTGCCTTCAAATATTTGGCATTTGTGACAGGCAATAGTCATTTTATGGACATCTTGAAAGAGGGTGGGCCAGTAATAACCATCTCTAAGGATTTTGTTAGCGGTTGACTTCTAGTAGACCACATTCTCCTTCATGAAACTCATGCTTGATTTTATCTGCATCGTTATCAGGAAAACATTTAAGCAATAATCCACTATCATTTTTCCAATATAAACATTTATTAAAAATGCAGTAATTTACAGCTTTCAACTTTAAGAATCTTGCCTTTGTTTTAGAAAAAGTAAGAGGAACATTAATATTGAGAAAAACATACAAAATGTCAGCATACCAAGATGAATTCGAAAAATTATCTTCAATAATTGGAGTTAAAAACTCCTCTTGTTCATCTAATACATTAAACATGTTTATATCAAGAGCCTGAAAGTTGAATTTAGCCATAATTTTTGCTATACCTTGACCTTTTATGAGCTTAGTGGGTTTGATTTCTAAGTCATATTCTAAAATTACAGCAATCCACTTTCCTCTTTTTCCATCTGGATCTTGGGTTAATATGTCTTTCACAACTTAATGAGGCACAAATGCTATTATGTGAGAGTGTAAAATGTAAACTCTGAAGTCCTTTAAGGCTTTGACTAAGGTAAAGGCTTGCTTTTCCATTATGTTATACTTCAGAGGTGCATCTCTTAATGCCTTGCTGAAAAATGCAATGGGCTGCTCTTGTCCATTCAAATTCTTCTGTAATAGGACAGCAGCCATTGTGTGTTCTGATGCAAATGAAAAAATGAAAAAAAAATTGGAAAAATCAGGACTAATAAGAACTGGTGTTTTGGTAAGTTCTTTTTTTACCCGTTCAAATTATTTCTTTGCTTTGAAGGTCCATTTAACTCCTTCTTCCCTCTTAAGCATGTTAGTTATGTTTCTAAGGAGTTCATCCAGATTGGGTATGAACCTTCTCAAGAAATTGATCTTTCCAATGAAAGATTAAAGTTCCTTGATGTTTCTGGGATGGAGGATTTGCAATATGCCATCAATCCTCTTTGGGTATATCCTTATTCCTTCTTCTGATATGATATGCCTAATAAGTTTTCCTTCTTGGAGACCAAACAGTGTTTTCTTTGGATTCAAGGACAGTCCAAATATTATGCATTTTTAAAAGACTTTTCTTAAGTGTATTAGGTTTTCTTCATCTGTTTTAGAATAAACAGTTATATCATCAAGATAAATCACAATGAAGTAACCTATTTCTTCTGAAAATGAAATATCCATGGCTCTCTGAAATGTGGCACCAGCATTCATCAAACCAAAAGGCATTTTCAAATACATGAAAGTACCCCAAGGTGTAGTAAAGGCTGTTTTAAGTTGATCATTAAGATGTACCAATATTTGATTGTAACCTAAGAATCCATGTAGCAAAGAAATTCTTCTAGAACCAACTACCCTTTGTAAGATATGATCCATCTTGGGTAAGGTTTAATTTTCCTTTAATGAGGCTTTGTTTAAGTTTCTAAAATCAATGCAAAGCTTTATTTATTTCATTTTCTTCCTAACTGATACAATATTAGACACCAACTCTAAGTATCTAACAGGGACTATAATTCCATCATCATACATTTTTCTAATTTCTTTCTCTACCAGAGGCAATTGAACAGGGTTGATTCTACGCAATTTTTGTTTAAAAAGTTTATGGTTTTCCTGAGGGGTATCTTATGCTGAATTATTTCTGTATCATGTGATTTCAGATCTTCATAACTCGATGCAAACACATCAGAAAATTCTTTAAACAGCTCGATATATTTCAGTTTAATGTGAGCTAGTAGTGTCTTAGATAATTTGATCATTTTGGGTTTTTCCTCATTTCCTATGTTGCATTCTTCGACTTCAGCTTCTATGGGTTCTAGTTTTGGCTTCTTAGTAGCATCATTCAAGTCAAATAATTCCTCTAAAGGGACCAACCCTTTTGGCAAGCTTTGGTTTTCGGATTGTAGCACCTCTAAGTCTTAATCTTCTAAAACGGTGCTAGTTTCTGTTATCTGTTTGGGTTCATTGGTTAACAGATTTATTTCATCAATCTTGGGAGATTTTTCTTCTTCAGTAAGTGGATTTTCTTCAGTAGAACAGTTTGCATCATAATATGAAACTAAGCTTGGTGTTTCAAATTCATTTTTGGATTGTAAGAAGTCTTCTATTTGTTTATCTCCATCGAAAACTTGCCAATATTTTTCATTATCTGGGACAGTTGGTCTAAATTTGACTTGGGTGGTGCATTGCTTGGTTTCATAAGGTGTAATACAAGTCCTAGCTATTACACCATTTTTTGTTCATCTAACCTATTATCATTAGATGAACCCAAGTACACAATGTAAGACCAATTTTACCCTAAGTAAAATTGCTTTCACTATGTGAAATAACTTAGTAAAACACCTTTATTAAGTTTTTTATGGCCTAAACAGGAAACCCCAAAAAGAAATAATAAACAAATCTATATTTGTTTATATTTCCTGGTCATATTTAACCCAAAAAAAGGAAATCAATTAAATAAATCCTTATTTATTTGATTATTTCCTAGGAATAAGTTATTTCAATCCTATTTAAATAATATTCCTAGTTAAATTTGACTAAATCATTTATAAATAATTAAATAAATCATTATTTATTTAATTATATTCCCACCATTCCCTTAAAATAGTAAATAAATCATTTATTTATAAAAAAAAAAAATTGTGAGAACAAAGTATTTCTCATCTGGGAGATTATTGATGAGGCTTTCTTGGTTATTTTACTAGAAAGGATGAAACCAGAAGCTTCTGGCCCACAAACTGGCTCTGCCTAAAGAAATAAAATGTAAACACTGTAATAGATCCAATCAATGAAAGTATTTGTTTATGTGCAAAGTATTCATTAATCCAAATTTTATGTGTGAATAAGCAAGTTTAAGTATTCTGAAAATGAAGTAAGGTGGTTTGAAGTTGAACTAATGAGTTTTGTTCACTGTATAATGCTGCTTGGGAAAAGTGTACTTATGAAAAGTTACTATTTAATGTAGCAGAATCTGAAATAATGCAGAAAAAATACACAGCATGACAGTAAGCATTTGTTTAAGCAGTTCACCCCTCTCTTGGGCTACCTCTGCTGGGTCCAAAAGCCTCTAACTAGGCTTTTCCCTCTTTCATTAAATGCTCAAAATATGAATTACAATGTATAGAAAGCCTCAAAAGGAAAAATAAGCTGCAAATTCAGATACATAAGGCTGAAATCAGTATAAAACGACTATTCATTCACCTCCATTGGATGAGTATACTCCAAAACAGCTGATCTTTCATTAGGCCCAAGTGGCTCCACGACCAAAATCGCTGGTAAAATCACTGATAGAACGCCCTTATGGCTCTGCAAACAGTCCCAACAGCTCCATAATGCTTCAATACCCCTAAATCAAAAAACAATTCGTCCCAAAAGGACTTTCCAAGCCAAAGTTATGGCTAACTGAAGTTTGCCTAGATTCACTCCAGCTAACTCTGGCTAACTGCCAGATAACCCCGACAAAAATGGAGTTCGGCACTAAATTTAGGGAACCGCCAGTCGTGGAGGCTGACAAACCAGGCCACGTGACCGCAACCTCCGGAGTATGTTGAATAAACTTTATTTTATCTCGGCATAAGATAAGGTTCCAACCATATCATAAAACGAACTCCGCTCTGGGCGCTATATACACGGGACCACGTCCCACACGTTTAAATGCGCCATTCAAACATTCAAATCAAACTGCGTTCCAATGGTTTAACAAAAAACAACCATGGCCCATTTGTTAGGCCGTTGGGTTGTCTTCCGCTCGACCTGTGTTCAAATCTTGCCGCGTTCAAATTTTTGAACCATAAACTTTGTTACATGGGTTGTAACCATTAATAAAACATTACCCACGTGACTTTTAATATATCCCCAAAAATGTTGACTTGTGGGTTTAACACTTTTTTCATATTTAAAATTTTGTTTAATATATATGGGTTTAATATTTAGCTTTTAATAAGGTTTAATTAAATTTTTTTACTAATTAATTAAAATATATAATTAATAATATAGTATATGATTTAATAAAAAACCATATAAAATATTAAAACTATATAATTTAATTAATTTATTAAACCTTAATAAAAAATAAAATTATCCCAACACAATATATTAAAAAAAATTCTTTCAAAATTGAAAGTTATTGGGCGATTTCAAAATGCAATATCTCCTCCATATGGTAACGGATTTGAGTGTCGTTCGTGGCTACAAGATCGTTTTGGCGAGCTCTTTACTGTCGTTTTGGTTTGGAGCTATTCTGAGCAACTTCATTTTTGAGCATTTTTCTACAAGGGACTTGATCTCCTGATCACCCTCCAACAAATATAATAAAATATTCCTAAAGGGTGGTTCTAGAATTTGATTAATAATATTTTATTCATGCACCAAGTTGTAGATCGCCCCAATATTTTGTTATAAATAGAAGGGGTTTCCCCATTCACTGGTCACCTTTTGTTGCCTATTAGATCACTCTGGATCTATACACTTGGTCACATTTTTCTCCATTTTTAACTTGTGAGATCCCTTTGAGTTCCATGTTTGTCTAGGTTTTCTACACCAACAAGAGAGAGAAATTTTAGATCTGAAATGCTGAGGACTTTCAAGAATCCATCCCATTGAGGAGAATTGGAAAACACCTTTCTTGTTTTCCTCTCAGGTGCCCCCTTTTAATATAATACAAAAATTCTTTCAAATACATTATTCTTGTCTTGTCTATTGGATGCATGGAGCCACATTTTACTTTATCTGCTTAATGTCTTTTATGCTTAGATCTGGATTTGTGAAGCATTATTTGGATCACCTAATTGCAGATTTAAATATATTTGGCAGCCATAATTGATGTTAGGGCTATTTTTGATGCGTAGCTAATGTGGTCTTTTACGACGAAAGATTCATACTAACAATTGGCAACTCCACACAGGTTTTCTTTTGCGACTGTTTTCGTTTTATATATTCCTGCATATCCAGCTATTTCAGACCCTAGGGTTTCTCTTCAGTTTTCTGTGTTTCTTATTTGTATGGTGCTTTTCACCTCTAAAACCCTCAAACATTAAAATTTTTAATTTTCGTGTGTTTCTGGCCCTATTGCACAGGTGACAGACATCAGCCGCAGCTGAGACGACAATTTTTTCTGAAATTTGCCGCCGAGAGTGCCGGAAGTGTAGGTCACACTTTTTGGCCCAAAAATTGTGTCCTGGAGCTTCAAGTCACAGAAAAATGCCCAAAAACTGCAACCTGAGCGAAAAACAGGTCAAAAACTGCGACCTGGACTTTTTTCTGGAATTTTTCTAAAAATTTTCTGGGTTTTGTCTGAGCCTCTATCAAGGTTGTCTAACCTCCGTCTTCGCCCGTTTAGACCTATTCTTGCTCTTTTTTACTCAACTAAGTGGGAATTTAGCCCCCTAGGGCTTCAGTACCCTCCACTTTTTGTGGAAGAGTATTAGCTGCTGTAAGTGTCTAAATTTTCAGAGTTTCAGCCATTTCTGATACCTCATCTCCAGATCCCTTTAAGATCACCTAATTTTCCTTTCAAATCACCTCATATAGTTTTGTTTTGGTTTGCCTCTAGGGTCACCTCCTTGTCCCATCTACCTTTAGCTGATTTCCCCCTTTGTTGCAGCAACCTTGCCTCTACCTCTTTGTTGTTTTCTGCACCTCTTTTCAACAGATTTCTCCTTTAGATCCCTGTACCTCCCGACCTTAGATCTATTGACCTCTTTTTAGTGTGTTTTGATTATATTTTTTCCCTCTTTTAGACTAGTTTTGAGAGACCCGCCTTCTTGGGTTAGATTGATGCATTACTAGCTGTCAATTTTCTGTTATTTCAGCATTATATACTGTTCTCCGCAAATTTATTTTCAGTTACACAGCACACTTTTTCTTTTACTCTCAAAACATTTGGGTTTAAAAATTAAAATTAACACATGCCACACACTGACCCTAAGTGAAGAAGAGCCTAGTTAACATCGCCTAGCAAAGACTTTAAAATCAATTGACACTACACCTCTCTGCCCTTGTTTCAACATTGACCTCACTTGATCTTGCACCTCCCTGCCTTTGTCGGTTTTTCTTCTTCCCGTCATCATTTCACCTCCAAGGAATTTATCCCGGAGACTTCTTGGCCTTCACCCTCGGTTTTTGGTTGGTCGACTTGCTCCTTCTTGTCATCATCGAGTTATTCCTCCCCCAAGTCCGCACTCTGACTCATATTTTGATTCTTTGGTTTCTCCCCCTACTTCTGGTTCTCCCCCTATTACCTTCACCATGTCTGGTCTAGGGCCTAACGCTAGTGGCAACCCCGGCCCTAATGCTGGGACTGTTACTAGCGGAACCACCAAAGGAACTACCTCGACTGCTCCCTTTCTCCCCTTCATGGTAGGCCTCAATCTCCCCAATTTAAATCAGTTGATCAATGATCCTATCTGCCATGATGTTAGTTGGCCTGCTATGCCAACCAAGCTCCCCTCCGACATTCCCAAGTTCGAAGGCCTTGCTAGAGAGGATCCCTCCAACCATATCTGATCTTTCTACATGTGGTGTTCATCCCATTCCATTGTTGATGATTCCATCTGTCTTAGATTTTTCCAATGCACGCTTACAGCCGAAGCTTCTAAGTGGTATGTTGATCAGCCCACTTCCTCTCATACCACCTTTTTGACTCTTGCCTGGGCTTTTTTATCTTATTTCCAGCTTCCCCTTCGTTATCACACTGGTATCAAACTTTTGATTTCTTTCTGTCAATCATCTGTGACCCACCTATCCGATCATGTCCAGGAATGGTGGAGAAGAAAGAGCCTATGTCAATCTCCTACCTTCGAAGACTGTGTCTACATGGACTGGTTCCTTAGATCTCTCTTTCCCCCTATCAGGAAAGATGTCGCATCGCATTTTCCTCAAACCAAAGAAGCTGCCCTCCAAATGGCATTAAAATATGACCTGATCTACGCTCAGACGGGTTATGTTTATACTGTTCTACCTGATCTCCCTAGACCCAGTGATGCCAATGCATCGGGGGGCACCTCATGCCGCCACCGATAACGTTGGAGCTATCTCTCATACATACGCCCAACCTCCCATGGGTTATGGTTTTCCTGGGGGGGAGGCAGCACCTCCCACACTTTTTCGCCTCCCGATAACACGTCTCTAGGATACGGCATGCCCCCTTGTTTGGCCCAACCTCCTACTTACCACACTGTTACCCAACCCCCTTATTATCAATATCCGAAGCTTGGTGCTCCAGCTCCTCCAACATCAGCACCTGTGCCTCCCTTGCCTTCTCAACCCCCGCAACCACAGTCACCACCCCCTCAAGAGCAGGTGGATGCACAGCAAATATTTTTGGCTACCCAACCACCTGACAAAGAGGTGGCTACTCAACCTTCCCCTTCTAGTTCCTTCGATTACCAGATTCTCATGATGAACTCTGATCAACCTTTACCTGTCGACCTTAACCTTCAAACTCAGTCTAGTCCATACCCCCAACCTCTTGCTCCATCTATCCCTGAGTCACCTTCTTCAGGTTCTAAAGAGCCTCTTTCGACAACTAATGGTCTCTTGGATATCCCTCCGCCCAAAGCCGAGGTTCATACCAAGATTCCTAAGGGACCATTATGCCGAAATGCTGCTTCTGACCAAGCTGCCCATTCATATCGCATAGTAGATGAGCTGGCCCAATCTCCTACTGCCATTTCAATGCTGGAACTCCTCCAGTCATTCCCCTCTCAAAGAAAAGCTCTACTATCTACCCTGGGTGCTGTAGATCCCGCAGATGACCAATTAATTTTTTTCAACACCCATCAGCCAGAGTCTCCTCCTCTTCCTACTTCCGTAGCTTTCCAAATCCCAGTCAAAATCTGGAACGCTAACATTTCCTGATGCATCAATGATGAGGGGGCATCCACCTATGTGATGTCCGCTTCAGTTTGGAAACAACTCGGATCTCCTGAGTTGGCCCCTCCCACGATCACTCTTCGAGCGTGGGATGGCCGCACCTCCCATCCCATTGGCCTATTACGTAACTGTCCTATCACTCTTGCAAGCAAGATTGTTTTTGTTGACATTGAAGTTATCGACACCCCTCTTGACTATAACATTCTTTTGGGGCGTAGCTACAACTATGCCATGTCTTCTGTCCCATCCGTAGTCCACCACAAGATTTTTTCCCCCATAATGGAAAAATAGTCACCATTAACCAATTGACATATCATGAGCCAAAATCTCAGCCCGCCCCTGAGTCGACCATCTCTTCTATAGCCAATAAAAAAACCTTCAATTCTTTGACCAGTGTCTCCCCCAGTGTCTATAAAGACTCCTCCTTGATTGGAACCTTCCCTAGTCTTCCTTCTCCTCCTGTCACTAATCCCAGCTTAACGAATGTTTGCATGATGCAATCGTCTCGGGCCAACCTTAAGCATCCCACTTCGGCTAGTCAGCAACCTCAACCTCGCCCGTCGCAACCCACTCCTAACCCTTCACCTTAGCTAGCTGGCCCTCTCCTTTCTGACCCTTCTCCTACTATTGATACCCATGCGCCTCTCTACCCTCCTGGTTCGATTCCACCAGGTCTCAACCATCTTGGAGCCATCCCTCCTGGCCATTACCCTGTTGGTCAGATACCGTTCCTAGCTCCCCCACCAGGAGTGGACACAGTACCTGTCATGGCTGCCCTCTCTCTTCCTAACCTAACCCTTGGGATTCCTATCTGGTACCTTGATCCTCCAACCGCTACCCTGCCTGTCAACCCAAACCTTATCTTGCTTTGACCTCGGTTCAACCAGTCCCCATGACTTCTCCCGCTGCAAAAGTGCCTCAATCACCTCAACCGAACCCACCTCCTATTGCGACCGCTTCGAGTAAGAATGGCAAAGCTCGCAGGGGGGCATCAAAGGACAAGGCTACCCCGACAAACCCTTCCCCTCCTCGGCCTCCAAATAATACCATCTAGTGTGCTTTGTGTGATGTTGTTGGTCATGCCACCCATACCTGTCCTGAACTACCTCATCTCAAGCCCATGGTTAATGTCGTGTTCCCTAAGTCCATGGTCCCGGAATCCTTTGTTCCTTCCGCGACCGTAGCCACGAACCCCAAGACTATTCACACAAACCACCCTTGTGCTTTGTAAGATCTCCATGGCCATTATACCCACCTTTGTCCCTTCCTCAAGGACTTTCGCACCTCTCTAGCCGCGGTTCTCCAATTCGAGGCCAAGCGCAACGAGTCCACCTCTCCCCTATTTGCGTGTTTTTCTTCGGCAGAACTACTAGACATGACAGCTCCCATTGACATTCCCCCTCCTGATGTCGAGATGACGGTGCCTTCAACCACCATCTTCTACCTATCATCATCCATGAGACCCTTGGGGAACATTCCCTCTTAATCCTCCCCTGTTGTTTCGCTTGACCTTCCTTCAGCGATCACCCTGAGATCAACATCAGTAGATCCTTTATCTGCTTACTCTTCTGTCACCCCTTGTGACGATGCGCATGTGAACATCTCTTCTCATGATGATGAGTCAGGTAGCTTCACCGCGTCAGGTGGTCTTTCTTCCACCATTCACCCCATCTTCTATCACGATGATGACATTATGGAAGAAATCCCCACCCCTGACTTTATCTATTCCCCCTTACATCGAACCCATGCGTTCGCACCACATCCACCTCGTGGCCATTACATTGAAACCCCATGTTTGGGTAAGGGGGCACCCATATTTTAGAGACCAGGAGAAGCAATTCTCCACAACTCTCCTAGTGTATCTAGTCATGTAGACTTTAGTACCATTATTCTTCCACATTTAGACAAACCTCTAGAGTCCCACATCACTTCAGATCACTTTAGGGATGATACTCCTTATCATTCCTTCATCTTACATCAGCAACCCATTCTCTTAGACATTGTTGTTGACCAACCTATGGGTTTTCTAGGAGAGCATCAGTTCATTATCTCCAAATCCTCTCTTTGGGATAGTGACACCAGGTATGCCAACCCAAAAACTTAAAGTCCATTTGATTCATATATGCAGTACTAAAAGAGATTGGTAATCCTCCATTTCCTTTCTCATACTGCATAACCATAACGAAAATAAATGGCGCACCACATCATTAAGATGTGTTTAGATTCCCTGTTATACATTTTTGCATGACCACAACATGCTTGGGGGCACCTATGCCCCTCAACCATAAACCTCCTCAAAATAGAATTTATTCACTTGCAACACTTATAATAAGGGCACCACTTGGCCTCTGTACTCATCCATGCTCGTGTTGATGTTTGTCATGAGATACCCTATTGTAATCATGTTTTTATGGTCCCCCATTGGACCTTTACTGTGTGGCAGCACCATCGATTCACCCTTGTTTAGAGCATCTGAGTTGAGTCATCATCAATCATGGAGTCTATCTCAAGTCCCTTTGTATCCTGCTATAGTTCTCCATCCTTCATTACTTGGTACCTCTCTCGTGTCGCACATTATGGTCTTCAGTCCCACTGTCCTCTATCCCTCATGATATTGAGTCAGTTGCTGCCAGGTCATCCATGCCCTTTATGCTTTACCAAGGGAAGTTGTCCATTCGCTACTCAGTGCCCCCCATTTCATCCTCATCATTGGTGTCATTCTGTCATTCGCTCCACTATTTTCTCTCACGCCTTAGTTGGGGATACCTTATTGCCTCACCTATGGTGGACCTCCTTCTGTTGACATCATCTCATTTACTCCAGAAGCCAGGTTTAGAGGGCGGTGTACCTTTGTTCGAGCTCCTTTCCACATGATTGTGATCTGTATACTTGATGGTCCAGTGATGCAGCAGCAGCTATTGGTGATCCCTGGGTATGTGTGAGATGTCTCAACCCTCATGAGGGGGTGGCCCTGCAGGTAGCCCCCCACATGCCCAGATGACTTCTTCATATTCAGCCTTTGATGCAGCTCCTTACATTTGATGATGTTGGCCTCAGTCGCTTGCAACGCCTTTTTGATTTGCATGTATCAGTCAGATTTTGTGAGCCCTTCCCCGCGTATAGGGGGCATTTGGGTTGTATTTGTATCTCATGTACTCAAATATTATTGTATAATTCCTGGCTATTATTCCAAGAACAACATGTATGTGGGATTCATCATTCTATCTTTTGGCTCGTATTTAGGCCAGCATGTACTCTATAGTTCGATTCCTTGTTTACTTGACATACTATTCTTTTGTACTCTGTCTTGGCAGGAATAGGTATGCCTCCCCCACTACCTTTAGCACAGGTACCACTTCATAAACTAGAGACTTGTTGCACCTGTAAGTCTCGTCTCCTCAGGGTCTAGTCCTTTAGCACATCAGACTACCTTACATTTCTCTCTCTGACTTCCCTCTTGATGTATAGTGATTGAGTTATTACAACGTACTTAGGTCATACGATTTGCTCCTAACACTCATATGTTGGGGGGAAATCTGTTACACCATTTTTTGGTCATCTAACCTATTATCATTAGATGAACCCAAGTACACCATGTAAGACCAATTTTACCCTAAGTAAAATTGCTTTCACTATGTGAAATAACTTAGTAAAACACCTTTATTAAGTTGTTTATGGCCTAAACAGGAAACCCCAAAAATAAATAATAAACAAATCTATATTTGTTTATATTTCCTGGTCATATTTAACCCAAAACAAGGAAATCAATTAAATAAATCCTTATTTATTTGATTATTTCCTAGGAATAAGTTATTTAAATCCTATTTAAATAATATTCCTAGTTAAATTTGACTAAATCATTTATAAATGATTAAATAAATCATTATTTATTTAATTATATTCCCACCATTCCCTTAAAATAGTAAATAAATCATTTATTTATTTATTATTTATAAATAAAGGAATTTACCCAAGTAAAAAATCCTTTTCCCTCCAACAAATATAATAAAATATTCCTAAAGGGTGGTTCTAGAATTTGATTAATAATATTTTATTCATGCACCAAGTTCTAGATCGCCCCAATATTTTGTTATAAATAGAAGGGTTTTCCCCATTCATTGGTCACCTTTTTTTTCCTATTAGATCACTCTGGATCTATACACTTGGTCACATTTTTCTCCATTTTTAACTTGTGAGCTCCCTTTGAGTTCCATGTTTGTCTAGGTTTTCTACACCAACAAGAGAGAGAAATTTTAGATCTGAAATGCTAAGGACTTTCAAGAACCCATCCCATTGATGAGAACTGGAAAACACCTTTCTTTTTTTCCTCTTAGGTGCCCCCTTTTAATATAATACAAAAATTCTTTCAAATACATTATTCTTGTCTTGTCTATTGGATGCATGGAGCCACATTTTACTTTATCTGCTTAATGTCTTTTATGCTTAGATCTGGATTTGTGCAGCATTATTTGGATCACCTAATTGCAGATTTAAAGATATTTGGCAGCCATAATTGATGTTACGGCTATTTTTTATGCATAGCTAAAGTGGTATTTCACGACGAAATATTCATACTAACACTAGCAGCAAAGGCTAAACCATTGGCAAGGACATTTTGGTTTCTTGGGACAAAGATAAGCTGGAATTCATCAAAAAAATTTAATAAATCCATGGCATCATTTCTATAGGCTCTAAGTCTGGGATGTTTAGCACTGTCCTCCCCATTTACTTGCCTAATAATCAACTCTGAATCCCCATGAACTTTATCCTTTTGGCCCCTAATTTTTTCAATAAATGCAGGCCTAAAAGGAGAGCTTCATACTCAGCTATGTTATTGGTACATTGAAAGTTTAATCTAAAGGAATGCCCCTTAGCATGATTATTTTCAGTGTTGTGTATCCATATGCCTTCTCCTGCATCATTTTTAGTGCAAGACCCATCAAAATTCATGCTCCAAAGAGGACTGTTTTCAAATTTATCATTTATTGTATTATTGTCCTCTATGTCTTTTTCATAATTATTTTATGTACAAGGGTCTGTACCACGTTTTTCTGTGTTTAGTTCCTCAAAGTTTTCAATGTTTTGAGGGTTTACTCCTTGATTCTCATGATCTGCATCATGCTTATGACTATTCTGGACCTCAAGTCCTTTACTCTGTTTGTTGTAAATTTCTGAATCAAAAAACTGTTTTTTAATTTCCTCTTTGTTCTCCTCTTTATCAATGGTTGTAGCTATGTTTCAAAGTGAAGTGATCACAGCATTTGATGCTTTTTTATTGATTAGCTCTTGATCTTTTGGAATATCATCATTAAAAAGAATGAAAGAGTAAAGGTCAGTGTGGATGGAATAGAGAGGATAATTCTCTGGTCTTTCTTGGTTACTCACCATATATTTCATGTGTGTTTTCCTATAGAGTCTTCTAGGTTGACTGAAGACAGGAATGGTGGCATAAGTCATATCCATCTGCATTGTACCTTGTAACTTAGCACCCCATGACCTTGAAAGAAGCATGCCATATTTGGGGGGTATATCAGCCACTACAATGTCCATTAATAAACTCTTGGCTGGTATTTGGGCTAAGTTAACACACAAATCCTTTATTAGGCCTAGGCATCTCACCCTGCTTGAATCAAAGGAATATAAATCTTTGTAGGGTCTAGTTACCTCTAAGATTAATCTTTCCATAATCACCTTGGGAATGAGGTTGTGTGATGCTCCTGAATCAAGCAGGGCATTGTGCAAAATGTTATCATGGATGTTTAAGCTAATGTAGAATGGAGGGGTGGTTCCTTCTTGAAATTTTCCTTCAATTTTTGGTCCAAAAATGAGCTCTGGGGTATCATCATTTAAGTTAACTGTGTCATGAACATCTTATATGTTCAAAGCTTTCAAAATATGACCTCTATATACATTTTGAGTGACTAATTTAGTGAGTGGGACAGAGATTTTTATTTTAGAAATTTCATTCTCTAGGCTAAAAGGAATCTAGTTTTTCAAAATGTTAAAATCAGCCTTGTTAGTCACTCCTTGTTCAGCACAATTAACCTGCTGATTTTTTATATTTACAGCAGTTAAAATAATTTTTTCAGGAGCATTAGCTGAGGCGCTAGTACTACTGGGGTTAACACTCTGTTTTTCATTGGCTTGGGTGTTTTTCCCTTTGTTTGAATCAGAATTTACAGCCACTGTCTTGTAAATTTCTACTGTCTTTTTGGAAACATTTTCAGGGTTGTTTTTGGCAGATTTATCAGAGGTTTTGCTCCTGGGAGTTTCTTGATTCTTTTTACTTCGTAGGTCATATTGTTTAGGTGACCCTATGATGGAATTTTGAGAGTATTGTTCATAATAATCAGTATGTGGTATTCTGTCATCATAAGGTGTATATAGACCTTGTTTTCTTTCACGGAGGAAATCAGAATCCTCATTGCTTACTCCCAACATTTTCATGTTGTCATCCTCTGTTTGTTCATTGGTTTCTTCATCCTCATTCACATAGTTTTCTTGGAAAGGAGGTCTAATTTGTTGATCATCCTCTCTTTGTTTGTTTTGAGGTTGATTTCTCCTAAAGTTTTTATTCTGATTTTGAGATTGATTTCTATTTTGGTGAGCTAATTGATTTTTCCTAGATTGGGCTCTCTCAAGTATGCTCATTTTCTTCATCATTTCCTCCATCATTCTTTCCATTTTTGAGCTAGATGTGGAAGGTGTAGTTTCCTCCCTAAATGATACTTTCTTTTCATTCCTCATCCTAGCTCTTTTCTCCATCACATTTACTTCCATAGCAAGAGCTCATTTTTGCATGTCTTCCAAAGACAAGGGATCTCTTTCTCTTAGTTGATAGACCATTTTAGGATCAAATCCTTCAGGAAATTTGTCCAAAGCTGAGCCTTGTGGAGGTTTCAATTCTGGGGGTAGGGCATTATAAACACTATTGAACCTAGTGCAATAATTTTGAGCACTTTCCCCAGTGTTTCTTTTGAGGTTGTTGTAGTCTGAAAGTAATTGGAGAGGTTTTTTTCTGATTTCCCATTTGTTTAGGAATGACTGATGGAGGGCTTGGAGGTCATTAATACTATTAAGGTTTAAGCTTTTGAACCATTTTCTTTCTTCTCCCCCTAAACTTTGAGCAAACAATCTGAGTTTGATAGTTTCATCATCTATCTCATTTCTATAAAAATAGTCATTCATCTTATCCATGTGTTGTGAAGCAGTAGTAACACCACTGGCATCATATAATGGAATCTTGGACTGATAGTCCTGTGGTATATTGACTAAAGGTAAAGGAAGGACTAGGGGAGCATACCATGTTGCCATGATAGGAGGTTGTGGAAAAAGTGGGGGGTTTACAGGTGGAGGATGTAAGATAGGAGGGGTTTGGTGGAATGGAGTGGTTAGAATAGTTGGTGTATGGGAAACAGAAGTGAATGGACTAGCAAGAGACTGTTGAGCAGATCTTGGATTGTGGGGTCACCAGTGGAGTATTTAGGTCTATTTAGGATTGTGGGGTCACCAGGTGGAAAATTTTAGCTTTTAGAAGGTAAAATGTTTTATGGTCCACCACCACTAATAGGTTTGAATACCAATCTGAATTTATTTTGGGTTTTCTAAGTTTTTTATAGTCCTTTAGGTCATGAGAGTGTCCTATGTCTGTTTCAACACTTAGCTACGGTGATGAGATAAACAGATTTTACTCTGTGGCTAACTAGTTGTTTTCTCCAACGTTTGATAAGGGTCTATTAGAATCCTAAGAAGTACTTAGATTGCCACTGATTCAGACAAGTCCTATCATGATCACCAATATGCTTGGTAGTGGTTGAAGAAATATATTCATTATGCACCGAATACTAAGTGTTTAGTTTTAAGGATTTTACTTAGAAGCTCCCCAGTATGGTCACCAGTATGTTAGGACTCCGTAGTTTGCAAGATTGGCAAGTACAAAATGTTAGCCCCCCTATGAAATTTTTGACAAAGAAAATAGGGGGCTAAATTGTTTTTGAGCCTTCAAGGAATGCATCTCCCCTGAAGACACATCATCCTTGAAGCCTCTTTGTGCCTTTTTCCCTTTGACAAAATCCTTTCTGTTAAGTTCCATTATGAAGCCTCTCTGTTTGTGAAGAAATGCTCAAAGGACCTTTTTCCCTCTTATTTCACCCCCCACTTAGCTTCTATTTTGTTTCCCCTTCTATTCCCCTTCTTACCTTTCAAATCCCCTCAAGTTCCCCTTTAAACTCTACCCTTACCCCTTTGTTGGCCATTTTCCCCCTTTATTCCTCTATCGTTCCTCGTTCCTAACCTCAAACTACATTGAATGGGCCAAAAACCCACTTCCGACCTTATACTAAGGCTTAGCCCCTTTCCGCCAGCCCCGTCCCCATGTAATTGGGCGTTGTGACTGAGTGCTGCCCTTTAAGGCACTCATCGCAGATCGCACTTATCGCATATCACAGTTTCATTATATGTATTCGATTGATCCATCGCAAATATTTGTGATGTGATCTGATCGCGTCACAAATATTTGCGATGTGATCGCCCGTCGCACTTTCCGCCGATTGCATTTCAGCTCCGTCGCAGAGTGCAAAGCGCAATTTTCTGTTTGGTGCTAATTTTCGCCGTCGCACTTTCTCCATTTGCGATTTTGCGATCAGACCCCTGGGTCCCACATCCACGGCCCCCCTCATTGCATTTTGTTCATTTCCTTTGTATTTCCTCCGTTAGTTAAACCTTTGCACTTTACATTAAAGTTTAATGAATCACCCTCCGCCATGACTGAGTCCCGCCATTTCAAATGCATTTCATGTGTTTGACCTTTCCCCTTTGTAGCTCATCCAACGGTTAAACCTTAGTGTTTAACACTAAAGGCATTCTCCGTCATTGTTCCATGTGTTTGTCGTTTCCACAGTCGCCACCGCCTTTCCACCACAGGCCTCCAAAGCATTTCTCCATCACCACTGCCCGAGTTTGTAATAGTTTTATTTGACTATTCAGTTAGCACAGAGAGGCCAGTTCAGCGGCCAAACGAAACACAGAGACGGATTTGATGGATTCAAGCCGGTTAATTGAAGATTAACAATTATAATCCTACATTCAAAGGAAAAGGCACAGTTCGAAGATCCAAGCACATTGTTAAAGTCTTATCTGTGTTTAATATCAGCAGGGTACTCTTCTCCAAATGTACACCTTCCTACAAGAAATCTCCATGCCTCCTTGAGCCCTGAAACGATTAATTACACCGACTGAAGCCCATTTAAGACAGTTAGGCAGCAGTTATGGAGGTATGGAGGGGCCCTGCATATCTTTCAGCCAGTTCATTTATTCCAGAAGGCAGCACAGAGCTCCAAACACCATAAGGACTTGAAGAACATATCAGAGGTCAATCTCGACCTGACAGAGATCTCAAAAATAGTCTACGGAGTACAGCACAACACCATTAAGGAGAATGGGCTCGGCCTCCTCCACCATTATGTCTTAATGAGACTCATTTAATTTGTATCTACTCTTGCTTTCGTCTCTCCTTCTATAAGAATCCCCAAGAACATATTGAAAAGTTTTGTTGTTGTTGGCTACTGTCATTGCTATTAGAGGGATTCATTCTGACTGTTAGAACAGTCTTGGGAGGGAATAGCAGAGTAGTTGTAATGTAATAGGCTGGGAGGAGAAAGTTTGGACCGTAACATCCATTGAGCTATATTGTACATGACTAGTTTTGCATCAATTAATCAAAGCACATTTCACAGGATCCTGGTCTATTACTATTGGTGATGTTTTTCTAACTCTGTTTATTTCATTTACATGTTGTCTCATGTTCTTCTGGTAGGCAACAAAAGTATAACATAGGATTCACCCTTGTTAGGTGCCCTATGTTTCCTGCTCTCCCTACCTTTAATGTTTTCCGCTTTATGTGTTATCTAAGAGTGAATTCATGTATTTTAACCAGTGCAATGGATGTTATTGCCTGCTGGCTGATGTATGAACTTGGGGTTTTCTGCTTGGATGTTTCTTTGTTAATCTTATCTATGTTTTTTCCTTGGAGTTGCTAAAGCTGACCTGGAGTTAAATGACCTCTAGTCCGATCTATAAGCAGCCCCTTTTTCTCTCTTTGAGAGCTTCCTTTGAGTATGTCCAAGCAGGTCTGGAGTTAAATGACCTCTGACCTGATCTATAGACAGAAATTGGGTTACTCTCCTTCTTTCACTTTCCTTCTCAATGTCCCACCCCACCATCTAATCTAAAAATATCCTTTAGTATTAGATGACTTGCCCTTTGGAAGCCTTGGCTAGTGGATGCAAGTAATTTCCTTTCATGACTCCATAGCCCAATGGATGGCACAGTTTTGACCTATTCTTTTTGTTGAAGCGTCCTGCTGTTTTGTTCCTTTTTCCTCCCATTACTTTCTCAGTCCATGATCTCATGACCAATTCAGCAACCAACCAACCAAATCATTTTAAAACCCCCTTTGTGCTTCATAACTAGCCTAATACCTCATTTTGAGCTCCAAAGATATATATCATTCTTTGTTTTATGGAGAGATCCCTCTCTGGATCCAGGAGGGCTAGATCCTAGGATCCCAAAGTGGTTTGATGTTGTCTTATCTTTTGGTATTGCCAAATCTGCCAAAACATAGGAACCCCAACACAAACGTTGTAGAGCCTACATCAAAACCACTTTGGAATCTGAGGACCTAGCCATCCTAGATTCAGAGAGGGATCTCTCTATGTATGTGTTCAAATATATGATCTTTAAGGCTTCAAGTGTGATTTTAGGCTAGTTATGAAGAACAAGGTTGTTTTTTTTGTTTGGTTGGGTAGGATAACATGAAGATGAAGGAAGTCTGTATGAAGGGTGAAGGTGTAAGTAAATGAAGGAATGTTTTAGTTGATAAGACAAGCTAGGAACATCATCAATCCATTGGGCTATGGAGTTATAATAGGGTTTAATTGCACAGCAAGGTTCAAGAGTGATCCATGGTACAAGTCATCTATGTCAAAGGATCTCTTTAAGTTGATTTTATGGAATGAAACAGTAAGAAATGAAGTGAAAGAAGTAAAACACATGAAGAAACAAAGAACAGTCTAAGATTAGGTAAGTACTTTTAAAATAGCCTTCTTTCAACATACTCTTATGGGAAAAAACACAAAAGTAACCTAAGATTAGGTAAGTACTTTTAAACTAGCCTGCTTTTGATAAACTTTCAAGGGAAAACATTAAAAAACAAAGAACAGCTTAAGATCAAGTAAAGACTTTTAAATTAGCCTGATTTCAACATATTCTCAAAGGAAAACATTCATGATAATGTAAAAAGTAGTCTAAGATCAGGTAAGTACTTTTAAACTAGCCTTCTTTCAACATTCTCTTAAGGGAACTTTTCAAAGCAACTGTTGGAGATAACCAGAGGACAGGGCTAACCATAAACTTCTCTAGCTCAGCTTTAATTAGCAGACTTCTCAAGAGCATTTAAAGACAAAATCTCAAGTTGTACTCAGGAAATATGGGCCTACCAACACTTCACTGGTTATACTCTATTGAATTACCTTCAAATTAACAATCAACAGAAAACATAAAGGATAAAGATTTATCAGTGAGATTTAGGATACTTCAGAAGTAAATCCTAATCTATATTTTTTTTTCTTTATCAGAGAATAGTGGACAGAATGAAAACAAAAATAAAATGACAATTACAGTGAGAAACACATCGCCATTGACATAGACCAGGATCCCATAAATCAGCTATTTGTATTTGATGTTCAAACCAGTTACAATATTCAAGTCCAGTGAGTCTTTACAGCTTCAAACTTCTCATCTCAACTTATGTATCTTCAATTCCTAACAGAGCTACAGCAGCTTCAAAAGCTATTTACATACAAAAGATATTCAGAGACCAACCTCTATACTATCTTCAAGAGCAGTATTTACAGAATAATGAGGAGGTGTCTTCAACTTTAGTCATTTTTGTTGACTTTGGGGGCCCTTGGTAGGTTGGTAGTTAATGTTGAGCTGCCTTTAAAAAAATATCCCCGACTGTTTAATGAATATGCACTCTTTTAATGAAATATGTCCCCAGGTGGCAGTTTGAGGAGTTATAGCCTCAATGATGAGGCGTTCAGAGGCTTCCTTTACTGATACATATGTCTTAATAACCTAAAACACTAGTTTAACTGTGATTTTGTGTTCTTAAAACTGATTATGCCTTTTCATCCTACTCCGGTCTTCAATTATTCTTTTGTTGACTGTGTCCACCTTGACACTGTGTTTTAACCTTAAAATAACAGGATTTAACCCTTTTAATCCCTCAATCTATGTTGTATCTCTTTACTGTTGGGGTTTTAATCCTTTGAAACTTTAATCTTTGTTGTTGATCCCTTTATTTGTGCAGAAATCTTCAAACTGTCAAACTGTCGGATTCAATCTTTAGACTTCATTTTTTTGCTTTAATTCTTCGATACTCGCCCTCTATCTTTACTATTTTTCCTTTATCACTGCGGACAGGGGATTCTTAGTGTGGTGGATGGTTTTAAGGGTATGACCAGTGCTTACGCAGCACTATCTGAAGCTGAAATAAGCTCACAATAATCAATCTTGATTAGACTTAACGGCATCGAATCTCCAAATGAATCAATCTTCTCGGGTGAAGGAATGATCCATGGATCGTGAGACCTGGAGACCATATTAACCTGAACATTTTTGGGTGGAGGAAAAGGAAAAATACCCATGAGGGCAGGATCTTTGAAGATACCGAACCCTACGCTCTCGTAAGGCATAGGAATTTGATCTGCATACGGAATGTTGTTCTCGGAATAACAAGTGAAGAATGACAACTAATCGACAGTAACAATCTTTCCCTCATGCAGAAATTGCAAAACACGAAAGAGAGTGGATGGAATGCACAGCATGGTGTGGGTCCAACTGTGACCAAGGAGAATATTGTAATTGAGCTTGGCATCAACTACTTCAACCTCGACGTTGATTGTTTTCCGTTCTAGAGTAATCGGTAAACTAGCAAGAACACCAATAGGTTTAGATTCCCTTCCATCAAATGCTTCTAGAGAATTTGGAGATGAATTCAAACCTGGAGAACCAATAGCTTTCCAGCAGGTAGATGACATGACGCACGTAGATGCACCCTCGTCCACGACCACTCGATGGATATTCAGTCCATTAATGCCAAATTGTATGATGAGCGCAAGCTGGTGAGGGAGATGTGGGATGAAATTCTTTAATTCAAAAGTGATAAGGCTCGAATCAGCAAGATCAACCCCACCGATGGCAGATAGCAAAGCCTTCCTTTTAGATGGACAACTATAAAGTACTTCTAATGCAGACATCGCAGATGTTGCCTAAGAAAAATCATCAAAAATACTATAATGTTGAGCAACATGGGTGTTAGGATTGTAAGAAGACTTACGGAGTACACCTTTGGAAGATGGTCGTACAACGGGCTCAGTACTGGGCCTTTCAATATAAAGAGGGCCAGCTGCAAGCGAAGGAGGAGGACCATCAGCGATCTCTTTCCCCATTGCCTGATGTGGTTTGGTATAATCTGTCGACCAGGTAGCCATGGAAACAGATGCAAAACCATTCATCATGAAAACCTAAGAGCCAAATGGGGCAGAGGAGTGAGGTTGCTCTACCAACTAAGTCTGCTGTGACAAAAATGGTTCTTTAAGAATAGTCGGAGTTCCTTGGATGCATTTGAGCAATCGAATCACTTCGACCCATCAAGGACAGTCCTTGGTGTAGTGATCTTCATCACAAATCAAGCAGGGATACTTCGTCTTATGAAGTGAACCATCATTAGCACGAGATTTCTCAGAATCCTATTTCGAGGTATCAGCTTTGGCCTTACCTTAACCATTCTTTCTACCCTTGTAATTTTTATCCGCTGGATTGGCCTGAACGGAATTCACTTCCACGGTTTTACTAGAATTCGAGGTTGACTAAGAAGCAGTATCATTGGAAGGAGTATATTTTTTCTTCCCAAGATTCAGAGGGGAAGACTTCCGAGAATTCTGAGACACAGAACCAATGATACCATCGACGAATGGTGTCGTCGGTGCTTTGGAAGTTCTAGGTCTAGGAGCATTAGGAAAGAGATCATACAACGTGTCTAACTGAGATTACACAAGATCAAGGTACTGGGCATGAGAAATGGTTTTTTCCTCAGTGACACATGCCCCCATAGCAATGTCCTTAGCAATAGGACTGATGAAAGAGGTAGTAAACCAATCATTTAGAAGCTGATCAGGAATATCAAACTTGATCAGGTGATGATGAAGCCTCCATTCATGAATATGATCTGAGATATGGGTAGCTCGATCTTGCTTCAATGATGTGAGGAGGTGCGTCCCGGTTTCATACCGAACCGGTAACTGAATGTGCATGAGAAACGCCATGGCTAAAGAATTGAAATCTTGAAATATACCACGCAATAACTCAATGTACCACTTGGAAGTGACACTAGTAAGAGTCTGTTGGAAAAGACGGTATCATCAACTCAAGAGTTAGAGGAACACCAAAGATGGTATGTCATAACATGTGCTTGGGGGTCTTCTCCGGACTTGCCCTCAAATTTGGGACAATCACCAGGAATTTTTGTTGGAACTGGATGCCAATACGGGTTATGAAGGATCAGATCGTTCGTCAACTTTGACACATCAGGCAGTTCCAACGTAGAGAGAAATGGTAATTGAGGATTAAAAGGCATTGGAGGTCATTGATAAAGACTAGTGTTAGCATGCCACCCAGGTTGAGAGAAATTATGCCCCAATATGTTTTGTCCTAGAGGATTCTGTCCATAGGGGTTATAAGCCTGATACTTCTTCCCATACTGGAGTTGAGGACTGGGATATTGATTCTGAGAATACCATTGAGGTCCTTGCTGAGCAACATATGGATTTTTCTGTGAAATGTAAGCATTTCCTTGAGGTGGATTATACACCATCTGGGATTTACCTTGAGGGTAATAAGTGAAACCTTGGGGCACACTATATACTACCCGAAATTGACCTTGAGGAGGGTAAGTAGCACCTTGAGGTTGAGCAGGTTATCCCTACGGAGTAGGTTGAACAGGTCGTTGAGCAGGTTGAACAGGTTGAACCAGCTACTGAGCAGGTTGAACAGGTTGAACTGGCTGTTGAGCAGGTTGAGTAGGTTGAATCGGCTGCTGAGGTTGGGCAGGCAGTCCTTGTAGAGCAGGTTGGCCTGGATACTGAGGGCCACTGGGTTTCCCCTGTGGAAGAGTTTGGCCCAATGGTTTAGATGGACCAGGTTGCCCCTGAAAACTAGGTTGACACAGAGCGGGACCATAGGGTTGTCCTTGTTGTACAAAAGCTTGGCCTTGCAGAACATAAAGTTTCTATTGTTTCACAAAAGGTTGTCCCTGTGGTGGACACATTTGCCCCTCAGGAACATAAGACGCTCCTAGTTGAAACTGAGGTTGACCAGACGGCCTGTAGAGTTGTCCTTGTTGGACCGAAGGCTGTCCCTATAAGGGTTTTCCTTGTGGACCGTAAGGTTGTCCCTGTGGACTAAAGGGTTGCCCCTGCTAGACCAAAGGTTGTCCCTGTAAGGGTTGTCCTTGTAGACCCAAGGGTTGTCCCTGTAAGAATGGCTCTTGATGACAAACAGTCTGATAGGTATTAGCCAAAGGAAAATAAATAGGTTGATTAGGATCAATGGGAGGAAAATATATGGGATTACCATATGCATCATAATGATGGGGAGGATTTCCAGGAGCTTGCAGTTGCTGAGAACCCAAAGGTGCGGAATTTTTTGGCTGAGAATACAGAGAGGGAGCATACCGTCACTGAATATCTAACAGATAGTCATCAAACGTAGAAGTAGAAACCATAGGTGCAGTGCACATAGGATGGGTTTCCACAGCACGAGGTTTTGATCGACTCACAGCAGGTCTAACAAGCAATGTGGGATGGATAAAGATAGACCTGCGAAAACTAGCATATTCTGACAATTGAGTCATACTAACAACTGGTGTAGATGAAGCCACACAAACGGTAGGTTGGACCAGGATGGGTGTTGAAGGCAACATTCCTAATGTAGGAAAAACAGAGCTTCTAGTGGGAGCCACTGTACTGGACTATGCCATGGATGCTACACCAAAAATGATATGACCCAAAGTACAATAACTGGGTGGAAGAGACACTGATTGGGGGGAATTTTGACTGGATACATACAAGAAATCTTCTGGGAAAACATGATATTTCCCTGTAGAAACATTCAGTGCTTCACTGCCAACAAGACTGGAAGAATCCATATCTGACGAGGTCGTAAGATCGTTGAAAAGATAGTGAGGACTAGGGGGTAAAGGAGTGGCTAATAATGGTGATACCGAAGTAAGAGGAGGGGATTCTTCCTTACTCTCAAAACCAGACCAAGCACCCTAAGATGGCCAATTGAAATCAATCGACCCTTCAGGAGGATACTGGGTAGCGAGAGGTAAAACACTTGGGAGAATAGGCTGGGAAAACTTGGCAGACCTAGTGGACTGAGGTGTTTCCAAAGAAACATCAGAAAAAGGACTACCACTAGGAAGCAGTGAAGAAGACAACGAAACTGGTGGTTCCACCACCGTGACAATTTTTTAACACAAGAAGAAAATGTGATAGCCTATTTGAGGCTTCAAGATCAAACACTAAGGAACTACATAAATAAGCCAAGAAGAAAAATTTAACGAGCATTTGATCGTAGGCAGTTAATTTTATTACATTGAAATGAAACTTTGATGTTTCATGCTTTAAGAGTCAAGAAACAGACAAAAGATGACTCTAGTCACTTTCAAATTGAACGAGCGTGAAAGGACAACTGCTCTATGATCTTCTCACTTTTAGAGAGTCACAAAAAGATCAACATGGCTACTCTGGTAATCTAAGCAAGAGGGTGTACCAAGTTTTCATGAACTGCCATATACATCTTGGTGATCAGATGAAAGAGAAATGACCAAGGACTTGACGTACATGTAGGTAGTCTCCCCAAATGTTGTGTTTTGTGTATCATGGTTATAGGGTGGCAGACTCTGCTTCCTATGGATAAAGGATTTCAACCTATAAAGATCTCCCTTTATATACACGAGGGTACGGGGAGCACAAGTCCATACTATTGTTGTCTAAAGCTAGGTGGTGAACCACGGCTACTAGGTTTAACGACGTTAGAACACGTCACTAGCCTAGACCTCTAAAACATGTGCGTTAGGTTTCAATGTTCCTTAGGTTGATTGAATTGATTTTAAAGTTTGATATTGAATTAATGTTTCAATTTCAAATCCTTACTGAATGTGATCTCGAATTCCTAAATGCACACTACATGCAAAAGAACACCATTTCCGTTCAATGAATGCTAGCTAAGAGAAGGATAGGAAACCTTAACAAAGTAGAAATCAATGAAAACATAAGAAGAGTTTCACTAGTGCATCTAATACAACCAAACGAGAAAATGAAAATTCATTCCTATTCACTAAGAGCTAGTTATGCAAAAGAACTTTTCATTTTCGATTCAAGCAAAATAATGCAATTTTTTTCTTTTTAGATGAATGAAGCACACAATGCACTATTACACTAAAAAGCAAAGAAAACGCTAGTTTTGAGCACTACGAATGTAAAGATCTAAAACAAATAAATAAAATGCAATACAAACATTAAACATACTCAAAACAAGGATGCACTCTTCTAAGCAAACCAAAAGGCTTTCAAAACGACTCAACGAGCAATGTAATCTATGCTAGAAGTGTCAAAATGGAGAGTCAAATGAAAACAAAAGTGACCATCCAACAAACCAAAGACAAAAATAATCGAGAAATACTAACACAATCAGTCAGCGAATTGAAATGACAAAAATCAACGTCACTCGAACTTCACTCAGAAGGCTCAGTGACGAGAAGTCTGAAAAAATAGCACAAGGCACCTAGAAACCCTAGGCATAAAAACTCCACTAATAAGATGATGGACAAACAGTTGAGAATATCAAGATTACAGAGCCAAAACAATCTCAAAAGACCAATTTCGAGGCAAAGAACCAATCAAAAGCAAATAACTACTGAAAAAAACTCAGAAAATAGGTCAAATCAAATCCTACAGGATTTGATGCGACTGTTAGGTTGTAATCCATGCCTAGCAAGGGTTGGCACACCTGTGACAAAAGCAACAAGTGCCAATTGGTGTGACTGTTCAAGGAAAAGTTGCGCCAAGCTGGAAAACTATGGGAAAAAAGATAAAACCACTGAGTAGAGGTCAAACTTGACACTCTGGAACTGAACAGGATGGTTTAAAATAGTCATGCAAGTCAAGCAAAGAAAAAAAACAATCAAATGACCAAAGTCGACTCGACAAGTCAAACTCTCAACAAACAATGAGACGACAAACACACACTGATCTCCCCAATATGGTCACCAAATTTTTGTGTAGGTAAATCCCCTCTGTGGACAGAGGCGATCCCTCTAGCCCTAGGGTGGCTCTAGCAGCAAGAGGACATGCTAATGTGTTGGTTCCTAGTTAATGAATGTAATAAGTCGGGATAGATTGTACTACCTGTGATCCAATGCGGTTGTCGTAGCTGCAGCAATGGTCTCCTGATCCTCATCCTGACACATCGTGATCCTTCAGCAATGGTACTCGGGTGCCTGGAAAAATATCAAAGGACAAAAGCTGCATACAAGATTATAATTGCATTCATAACTAGCTAATTAGTCAAGGAGAATTAAACGTATTGTGTAAGATAAATCACATCAACACAAGACGGGAACCAAATTAGTCATGTATATATTAAGAGAAAGAAAGAGATTACAATAGGAGCCTTGACGTCACAGCCTCCTTCTTCGGGTCCAGTCAAAATGTGTCTCGAACATTCGTCGGGGAATTTGGACGTGGAGAGGCAATAAGCCTAAGCTCTCTCTCAACAGGGGTCTCTCTCTGCTCTATATCACACCAACTATATCAGACTGTTTCATCAAAATTTTGTATTTTCTATTCAACTAGCTACATCTATGTGAGAGAGGTGTATTTATAAAAGGAGAGGAGGAGGTTGGGATCCCTAAAATGGTGGAAGGGAGGCCTTATCCTTTGGGAGGTTGCCCCAAAAGGAGGAAACAAGAAGCCAAAGGAAGGTGCTCAACGTTATTCAGTCGAACAACCCAAGCTGACACTCTCACGAAGTAGTTAGCTTGGAAACTTTGCTTCTATATTTAAAAAACTTTCCAAAAATAGCTCAGCATGGGCATCTCACTGAGATAAAGCGGCAATGGGCGCAAGGCTAAATGTTAATTTCTTTTATCAACATAAGGCCATAACTGCCTGCCTGCGCCAACCCAAAAGTATGTGTTTTTTATGGTCTGTTCCAAGAAAAGTCAAAAGAGGAAATGTTCTTCTCATGGCAAGGGTTGCAATGACACTTTTTGCAGAGCATGACACTTCATATAAGTCACAGAAATGGTCCTCCAATGTGCAGGATGGGGCTTGCAGGGATGGTGACAAAATGTTGTGTAACACCATTAATTATCCTTATAACAGAGAGCAATAGAAACTAAAAACCACAAAAATCAAAGAAATAGAAGTATCTAAGGAGAAAGAAAAACATGTATCTACTCAACCCTGCAAAAAGGAAAATGAGAAAACAATGAAATCATATAAGAAATTTAATACTATATCTATTGTAGTAACACCGATTTCTACTAAGATTCCTTGAGAATCACTCTTCTTTAAACTAGTTATTGAGTTAGAGCCAATTGAAAATACTATTCCTTATTTGACAGATTATTACTTTAATACTTAAAAAAAATAGTTGTGTGAAGAAAAAAGAAAAGGAAACACCATGCTCTAGAGACTGTATCTGAATTTAGCTAGTAGGCTTAGGGAGACGTAAAAGAATAATCTCAAGAATATTCCCAAGCTTTAGGAGCTTTTGTCAATTACAATCAGTATCATTTGAATGAGCTTGCAACTTCATATGATGGAAATTTATAGAAAATTAAATTTTTAGAGGAAAAACTGAAGAAAACTGAATTGTTCAGTGAGGAAAATTTGTAGCGAAATGTTGCTACTTTAGTTCAAGGTTTTGTTGTAGAAAGAGAAAACCTGCAAAAAACAATTTTAGAAATAATTGGAATAAGAGAATGCAAAACATGCACAAGAGATTCATAAATTGAGAAAATTTCATGAAGATCAAATTTTTATATGCAAAGAAGAAGCGGAGAACAATTCTGCCATTCTTGTCACATCTTTGCAACAAGAAATTGAATCTCTCAGACATCAACTAAAATAGAATGAACAAGAAAAGTAGTGTCTCGAGATTTTATAATATCAATTTTTACAAATTTGTTTGATTTTAAAGAAGAATAAATCAAACTTCTATAAAAAAAAATGGATTAAATCTCAATATTTTGTCAAGAAATTAAATATTTGAATGAAATAATTGATTCATTGGTAGAGGAATACAAATCAATTAAAAACAAGTTTTTTTCTATCCTTGACTGGGAAAACGAATTTCAATCTAGTGGAATTCCAAAAGTTTCTATGAGAGATAAAATATTGATGGTTACTTCCTTAAGTTGCAGGGGAAAAGAGGAAAAATAAATCCGATCATAAATACAAGCGACATATGAACAATATTTATCAATTTTGGAAAAATGAACAAATTTCATAGAATAATTTGACCTATCGGGTAGTAATTCATTAAATAAAGAAATTATAGGAGAATTAAAATAGCCTACAGAAGATCGTGTTGCCAAGGACCATGAATAAATAAAAATAATAACAGTTTGGAGACAACAAAGTTTCCAAAAATTTCTGTAACTACCATTTGAAAAAATCAAACGTATTGCCATGTTGAGGTCAAATACTAGAAGAAAAAGAAACGGGTACAAGGATTAATTTCCAACTTCCAAATCAACCTCAATTAGTTTCCTTCGATATATTTCTCTACAATGTATGACATATAGTCACAGTGGGAAACTTATATCCAATAACATGCACCTCACCTTCTCCTTAGTATCAATTACCAGGACTCTGAAGATGAGGAGAAGATGCATGCTTGCCTACTAGATATCAATTGAACATAAAAATGTTTAGAATTCAGTATTTAGTTTTAGAAAATCAATTGATTTTAATGTTCTAAGACCTATTTTATTTTATTATATTTTAGTACGTTTAGACCTTTATCATTGGTGCAAAGGGTCCAGAATCAATGAATACTACATACTTGGACGTTTTTAATCAATTTTGAAATTCTAGCTTTTTTCAATGGCATTTTCAATTCTCATGTGTGATGGCCTATGGAATTTATGTCAGTACATTATTTTGATCCCTTAATAAATTCCTATGATTTTACTCTATGTCTTATCTTGTTTGGTTCAGAATGAACACTTTATAATTGTGTTTAAGATTCCTTACGACAATTTTTCAATTACCAACTTTTTATAATCAGAAATTTAAAAATTAGAATTTTGGTTATTATTAGTTGTTCATTGTAATACATTACTAAAATGTAGGCACACTTGCTCTTATCTATGAGAGATAAATTGTTATTTATTTACTTTAAATTATGCATTTATAGATTCTCCACAAAATACTATATAATTTGTTTCAATAGTATCAAAACCCAAAAATATTTTTTGAAATTTGAATTTAAATGTACAGTCAAATCCTATCTGTTCAATTTTGTGAAGTCAATTCGAATTATCAATTTAAATTTCATGATATTATGCATGGTTTCATGCTCATTTAAATGTTTTAATCATTGATATTCAGATTGATTAAATCAATTCGTTAAATGTGCATCTTATCAAAATGTCATTAGATGCATAATATACAACACTTTGTACAAGTGTTTGATGAATATAATCTCAAGAAAACATGTTTTTATTTTTTGTATTGTAGTTATATATGTTGAGATCAAGTATTTCACAAATGCATTCTATTTCAAAATCTTATTCCTCTATATGTCGATATGAATTTGACAGTAATGATTTTATAGTATAAGCCTGTGAATCATTGATACATTTCCCTTGTTCAATGTTTCTAGCATTCAGTTATTGTTTTAAGTAATTATCATTTATATTTCCATCGCAAATGATAATTTACGAAATAAAATGTACAATTTTTTTTCTCATGTTACACATATCAAAACCTCATGCACATGGACAAATAAACTATACCAGGCAGTCATTGATAGTTTTTCCATAGATCTACAAACCTTGTTGAAGTAATATTTTCTCACTTTACAATATGTCAACGTTTCTAGTTGATTATTGTTATGGAAAAATACATGAACCAATTGATTAAGGTATGTAAGCTATAATATCCATTTTCCCATGTAACAAGAGTGCTGCAAAATTTCTAGATACAAAAATTTGATTATGCTGCAAAATATTATATTCATGTCCATCAATGTCTGCATTGAATTGTAGATCTTAGTTTAATCTTAGTTTTAGATAAGAATCACGACCTTTGTTATAGGTGATATACAGCCATAGAAAATAAATAAAATATAAATATGAATGGAAAATTGATTGACCACATACTAACTTGTTACAAGAGTATTTTGGCCACCTATCAACAATTCCTAATGTAAATTGGATACAAGAACATAAATTCTTGCAGTGATAGGTGTACCTAGATCCCTGTTGACATTGTTAATGCTTATAATATGGCAGAGCCATCTATTACCTTTTAAAATGTTTATGGTTGTGTATGCCACACTAAAATTAGTATTCGTTTGAGCATTTTTGTACAAGTTTCCTCAAGAAAATATGTTCCACTAGTTTTTGTTGTAATATTGTTTCTTGCAATATATGTTTTTAATTATGTCCATGGTAACAATTATGACTATAAAATCAAGTACAACGTGATAGAATATTATGTGTTGAGCCTCGTTTCCACATTGAATGTGCCTAAAGTTCCAGCAAAAGAGTTATTATATACAATGCAAGTAGAAAAAAATAACCAAATACTTGTACATTTTCTCAAAAACTACTTTATCAATTACTATGTTCTTGTATTAAATGTTTTCAAGTATTTAACTCTGAATACGACTGCTTCTAGACAACTCATATTCATCAAGTTATTGTTCTAACAAAATAGGCTTGTTTATAACATATGTTTATTTTCCATTTCAAGAAGAATTCACGAGAATTGTTTTTCTAGAAACTTAGTAAAAAAACAAACACAAAAAATGTGCATTGCTTGTCCAGTTGACATTTCTTGTGTATTTAGCAATGTGTTTCCAAGTTTCCGAAAAGCTTCAATTTTTTTATCTTGACAAGATATGTGATTTTCTTTCTTGAATTTTTTTAGATGCAATTGTCATAGAAAAATGCATTTTCATGATATAAAAGTTGCAATATGTTGTTGTAGAATAGGTATCTAAAACATATTGATAATTTGTGTTTTCTTGTTAGACTATGTTCTTTTATTCAGTTGTCTCAAGTGTTTAACTCTGAATATAATTGTAACTATAGAAATCTTGTAATTTGATGTTATTGATACCAAAGGAAAAAAACGTGAAAATGTGTTGCTAGATATAAATGTAGACACAAACAAACATGAAATATGGTATTTGAGAATCAATTACTGAAATTATATAAACAAATTATAGTTTCACATAACATATAGACTTATTATTTCAATAACTTCATCGGTCTCTATTTCATTTTTTTGTGTTTCTTTTCCGTCGTAGAAAATCTGTAGTTGAGGGCGGCCTTGACTTCATGGTTGGGCAGTCGGTGTGTTTGTGGAAAATAATTATAAGGAAAAGGTCAACCTCTAACCCATTTTGGAAAATGTTGAGCTTAGAGAGGTCTTGAAGTTGGAACTAGCGTTTAAGTTGATTATTTTTAGCTTTTGTAATTTATGAACTATATTTGCACTATTTTATTTAGACGAGGGATATGTTGAAAATTAACTAGGTTCGGTCTTTATACTAACATGTGTAATTTTTATTTTATGTACTTAATGAAAATAAGAAAAACAAATTATTATTATAATTCTTGTCTCATGGTTTTCATAAGGAATTTTATTTTAGTATGACTCACATTGTGAGTCCATAGGATTGGTCATAAAATAAATTTGAGTCTATTTTGTAGTATTCCAAATCTGGAACAGCTAGCAAGGCATGACTGGAAAACGCATTTTCTAGTAATGGCTGCTACAGGAATTGAAACCAAGACCTAGATCCCTTAGAAAAATGTGTCTAAGTGCTAAATCCAAGAGGAGGCTCCAAATAAATCCTTCTAAGTGGGTTAAATAGATCTCCCACACCTAGATGTCCTCAAAAAGTGCCCGATGAGAGGGGCTGCAACAATAGATGCACAAGAGCTGGAATGACAGCGGTATTTTACAACCATGAACACATGAAGACTTGAATAGCCAACAAATGATGTCATGGCAGTTAAAGAGTACAATTTCTTGAGGAAACATCCACTCAAGATAGGCAATTCAAGCCTCAACAAGACATGTACATGAAATACAAGACCACTGCTATTTCTGCATAAACCCAGGCTAAGAGGACACAGTTTATAAGAGGTACTGCCCCATATTACATAATAACAAAAATATATGACAATATATGGCTCAAATAAAGTGGGGGAGCAAGGATCTAACCCCTGAAAGAAATAATAAAACAATCCTCCAAAGGATTGGCTGAAATATACAAAATGGAAAAAATGCCAGAGTTGCTAGGTAGTAGCTGCAACTCAGAAAATGGAACTAAATAGAGAAGGTTGAAGATGATAAAAAATCTGAAGTATACCTCCTCCAATGGATATCCAAAGTGGAAGGTTGATCCTTACACTTGAGATCTCACCCTCCAATCAACATTGCATTCCCTCACTGCAAGTGCTCTATGAAAATAACACAGTCTAAGAGGGTAACTGCACTATAGGTGGAATAGAATGATTTTTCCAAGTGCCAAGATCTGCAATAAGCTTTAATAGCTTCCAAACTAATCCTTCAAAGGAAAGGAAGACTCCTCCTCTGAAAAACAAGTGATGGAAGAGGTGTTGTAATCCCTCACTGCAACACCCTGCAACACAGAATTATGTTGCCGCAGCAATAACGTTTTCCTAGAGGAGGATGCTTGGCCTCAAGCCTAAATGTGAGGTAAATCTGTAAAACTCATTCAAGAGGCTTCTCAAGAAAGGAGAAGGATTCCTAAGCAGGAAATCCTTGTGCTAAGCAACACAGCAACTCAGCTGAATAGCTGGAGAATGCCAATAGTCTAAATAGACAAGAAATATATAATCATATGCATATGAAACAATGGCTGCCTTGCCCTCCCTTTAAACACATTAGAGCTCCCTCTCCATGGGTCCCACTCTTTTAGGGTTTCCTCCTTCAAGGAATATTCCCTCCTCTTTCTCTGCCTGTCCCATAGGATGCTTTCCACCTCATACCTCTGCACTGTTTGACTTGGTCAAACTTGACCTAGCCTCTTTGCAAATGTCCCCTTTCACACATGAGGGTGTGAAATCTAGTTCCAAGGCTGATCCCCTTTCATACTAGAGGGATTTTATCCATGTTTTTATTGTGAATGGGCCTTCTGACCCAATTATTCAACTCCTAAGTGAAAATAGCAAAAGTTAATATTCCAATTTATTGAAGGAAAAATTTGGAATATTACAGTCCTCCCCTCCCAAATGTTGCTTGTCCTCAAGAAACTGCAAGGATAGAACTGGAAAGTCTCCAATCAAGGCATGGATTCTGAAATGTGATGAGGAATATCTTCCCCATGTGTATCCTCCATCCCCAAGCAATCATCCAAACAAAATGAGTCACCTTCCAACATGGAAACTCCTGAAAATATCCTTCCACCTAGAGCTTCGGAAATGAAGGTGGGCTGAAAATTTGAACATGGTAAGAATCATAGCCTACCCCATGTTGTCCTTATCTCCACTTATGATAATTTTAGAGTGTGTGCTGATCCTAGGCTACAAAATTATTTCCCTCAAATGGAAAAATGTAGAACAATCCTCCAAAGAGTTCTCCTCCAACATTGAGGAACAAACTAGCCCAAAATGTGACATCCACGATGAATAGGACATGACCATCATAGAACATCCTAATGAGAATTTTTCTAAAGGTTTTACATGATGATACATGGTACAAACAATGTCTCACAAGGATACAGTGCAGTCTCATCCACTACAACTTCAGAAAATGGCATGGCAAGTAATATACAAAATCCATCACATCTAATAATGAATAGTAAATGGCTGAATGTGTCAACAATACATGATCAAGAACTTGCCTAAGGTTATAAAATGGATGACTATCAAGTCCATGGCCCACCTTAAAAGATAACAAACATGTGGCTGTGGTGGCCATATCTCCTCCCATGCTCCCATTAGAACATGTAGTGCAGAAAATGTGAGGATTGTCCCCACTCAAGGACACATCCAAATCATGTGCCTCTCTCATAATCATGCTTCCCATAAAATTCAGATCCATATCAGCCAATGAAGTCATGATTAGAAACAAAATGAATGGAATGCTAAAGGTTTCATGTGGTGCAAGAAGGTACCAACAGTTTTCCCAATAGTGACAACGCAGTTTCCCAAACTGCTGCTTCAGAAAATTACATGGAAAAAATGTTTCTTTTTACATAGTTAATCATGCATGTCCTCATATGGTAAATGTTTGAGTGCAAAAACTGAACATACTTGTGATGATAAAAAATTTTCCCAAGTCCACATAAAATATGGATGCCTCCATCATATAGATTGGCCCAACAATGGTCATGGAGCAATGTGACAAGCTTGCCCTCTTGTGAAGCAATGCACTGCATAGTAATGGTAAGAGTATGAAAATCAATGAATGGATAAAAAAACTTCTTACCATATGTCAAAATTAAGATGGTACATGGATCCATGAATGAGTCCTCCATAGTGTTCTGGCATGCTATGAAGAATAATGTACCATGTGTTGCAAGAAGATCCTCTTCCTCATGCTTGGAAATCCAAGTCAAGAAGAATATG
This sequence comes from Pinus albicaulis, assembly GCA_034641835.2. NCBI lineage: Eukaryota > Viridiplantae > Streptophyta > Pinopsida > Pinales > Pinaceae > Pinus > Pinus albicaulis. Next base: position 414,899,655 of record CM076573.1, read on the forward strand.
CCATAGTGATAGATGTCTCTATCCACTATTCTATCATCATCACCTCCTCCTTTTTCACCAAGTGCATACAATGTGAAGTGATCCTGGGGACACTCCATCCATAAGTTTCTGCTCCCAAGTGACAGCGTTGTGAGCTCATGCAAATAAGCTCTTGTCAATACAAAGCTCGGTTCTTTGACATGCTCCTTGTCAAAGACTCCCTTAGTAATGCTACTGCAAGTATGGAATACCTTCCAAGATGGAAGTGCTTCCAAATCATCCAAGGCCAAGGAGTAGCCCCATTGCACCATGATATTTCCCTCTTCTACTCCTGCAACATCACACAATATGTGAGAGAAAATATGCTCTTGCTCTCCCAAGAACAAGCAAAGCAACAAAATATTCTGTTGCCTCCCCATACTTCCATCATACAACTCATGTGATGAAGTCATAATGAATGATATGATTATCATATCAACACCATGCATCCATACTCTATGCTACCCAATGGTGCAAGTGTCCTTCCATCTCTCCTCCTTCCTCCTACTCTTAGGAAGAGTGTATACCAAGTGATGGCCAAACTCTTTCAAGAGTAACCAGCGCAGCCAAGCCTCCTGCTGCCTGGTGTCCTATATCTGCAAGTTGCCTCCCAGCTCCTTTTTTGTCAACCACATCCACTCAATCACTTGTGGATAATTCCTCCTTCTCTTCATCTTGGTACTCCTCCCATAAGGGCTACCATCCTCCCAAACCAAATCTTTGTCTTTGCACTTCATGGGATTTTGAAATGCAATCTTCTCAAGGATCAATGAGACCCTATAAGGATCCAAATAGGTGGTAAGCAAAAACCTCCCATCATGATGTGTATGGCTCAAGAAATTTCCAACACAAGCATGAGATATTTTATCCATCCTAAGATGTCCTCCATCTTCTGTCTGCTCCTGTGAGACAGGAAGAAAATATTTGCACTCCATGGTGTGTTGAAGTGCACCTCTAATGAGATCTCTCCTTGAGACCTCCCTCTCAAAAATAGTTTTCCAAAACCCATGAGGTCTTGGATCTGCTGAAAGTAGAAGTTCCTCTTTGAGCTGAGAGGAGCTCATTGAGAAAGTGTCATATTGAAAGGAGAAAGTGTTTCTCACTCCAAGATGTCTACTATATTCCTTCAAGTCTTCAAACCCCAACCTCAAGTGTGATGTACAATCCAACAATAGCTCATGAGAATGATGGTTTTCTTCCTCCTTGAATGTTTCCATGTTACACAGCGCAATGCAACCAAGATGCTCTATGGTAGCAGTGTGATTTGACCCTCGGTCATGCAAAAGTAAATCTCCACATTTATCAAAAGAATTTGCTGCAACAATAGAATGTGGAAATATTTTCATACCTTGATGATGTTTGGGAACTTCTTGTAGGGCTGCAATATTTCCTTCCTCTAAAGTGTTGGCTGCCCCAACTGTTGATGCATGTGGCTACTCCTCTATGGGTGTGACAGCGTTAGGACAAAGCTCCTCAAGCGGTGTAAGCTTTTCCTCCTTTGTTCTTTCTCCATCAAAGGTTTTGATCAACCCTTGTGTGAACTCTGCAAAAGTCTTCACCCTTGCATGGCTCAAGTGGCTGAACCACCAAACATAGGCTTCACCCTCCAAGTGCAGCACTGAGATTTCAACAGCTTCTTCTCCTGCTACAGGATGCAGTAGGAAAAATTCCTCAAACTTTCTGACCCAATCTTCTGTTGTAGATGACCCATCAAGGGTAGACAACAGAAATATATTGCCTTTGATTTCTCTTCTGTTGTAGGGTCTCTTCTCTTCCTTAAACTAGATGAAATGAGGAAAAGCAAGAGTCTCCTTGAAGGCTCTAGGTTGAGATCTTTACTCAACAAGGTAATCACTTAGAATCTAATAATCCAAGTGTCTTCCATGCTCAATGTCTTCTTCTTGATGAGAATAGGAAGTGCATGGTTCTTCCTCTTCCATCTCTTCAATCTTCTTAACCTCCTTGGAGAGGTTTTATCTGGATATGAAAACTGATGAGAGTAATCTCATCTTCTTCATCATTCTGATCTTCTTGGGCTTAGACTCACAAGCTGAGCCAAGAAATTTGCTCTGATACCACTGTAGTATTCCAAATCTGGAATAGCTAGCAAGGCATGACTGAAAAACGCATTTTCCAATAATGGATGCTACAGGAATTGAAACCAAGACCTAGATCCCTTAGAAAAATGTGTCTAAGTGCTAAATCCAAGAGGAGGCTCCAAATAAATCCTTCTAAGTGGGTTAAACATATCTCCCACACTTAGATGTCCTCAAAAAGTGCTCGATGAGAGGGGATGCAAAAATAGATGCACAAGAGCTAGAATGATAGCGTTATTTTACAACCATGACCACATGAAGATATGAATAGCAAAAAAATGATGTTATATCAGTTAAAGAGTACAATTTATTGAGGAAACATCCACTCAAGATAGGCAGTGCAAGCCTCAACAAGACATGTACATGAAATACAAGACCACTACTATTTCTGCATAAACCCACGCTAAGAGGACGCATTTTATAAGAGGTATTGCCCCATATTACATAATAACAGAACGATATGACAATATATGGCTCAAATAAATTGGGGGAGCAAGGCTCTAACCCCTTAAAGCATTAATACAACAATCCTCTAAAGGATTGGCTGAAATATACAAAATGGCAAAAATGTTGGAGTTGCTGGGCAGCAGCTACAACCCAGAAAATGGAACTAAATAGAGAAGGCTGAAGATGATAAAAAATCTGAAGTATACCTCCTCCAATGGATATCCAAAGTGGAAGGTAGATCCTTACACTTGAGATCTCACCCTCCAATCAACACTGCAATCCCTCACTGCAAGTGCTCTATGGAAATAACACAGTCTAAGAGGGTAACTGCACTGTAGGTGGAATAGAATGATTTGGCCAAGTGCCAAGATCTGCAATAAGCTTTGATAGCTTCCAAACTGATCCTCCAAAGGAAAGGAAGACTCCTCCTCTAAAAAGAAAGTGATGGAAGAGGTGTTGTAATCCCTCACTGCAACACCCTGCAACACAAACTTATGTTGCTGCAGCAATAATGTTGTCCTAGAGGAGGATGCTTGGCCTCATGCCTAGATGTGAGGAAAATCTGTAAAAATCCTTCAAAAGGCTTCTCAAGAAAGGAGAAGGATTCCTAAGCAGGAAATCCTTGTGCTAAGCAGCACAACAACTTAGTTGAACAGCTGGAGAATGCCAATAGCCTAAACAGACAAGAAATCTATAATCATATGCATATGAAACAATGGTTGTCTTGCCATCCTTTTAAACATATGAGAGCTCCCTCTCCATGGGTCCCACTCTTTTAGGGTTTCCTCCTTCAAGGAATATTCCCTCCTCTTTCTCTGCACTATCCCATAGGATGCTTTCCACCTCATACCTTTGTGTTGTTTGACTTGGTCAAACTTGACCTAGCCTCCTTGAAAATGTCCCCTTTCACACATGAGGGTGTGAAATCTAGTTCCAAGGCTGATCCCCTTTCATACTAGAGGGATTTTGTCCATATTTTTATTGTGAATGGGCCTTCTCACCCAATTATTCAACTCAGTGAAAATAGCAAAAGTTAATATTCCAATTTATTGAAGGAAAAATTTGGAATATTACAGCATGTATGAAGGAACCCTATTATGCATATTACACTTATATATGAGTAAATATAAACTTCAAGTAGCCCTCCAAGACAAGCATAAGTCATCCCTCTTCAAGTCGGCTTCCATAAGTGAACTCATGTCGGCCTAACCATTAAATGGAGACACAACTATTCATGGATTCATGTCAGCCAATTTCATGTACATATATATATATATATATATAAGTGTAAGAAATTCATATCAATCACATAAAACAAGTTTGGATAAGGATTTCAGAGTAAGATTTTCGATGTTATTACAGGGAATAAGCTCAGATAGATCACAGAGATGACGTCATTGCTATCACAGTCAACTAATTTCGATGTTATCATATGTTCTATGCTATTATAGTGACTACAGTAACCACAAGTCTCGATGCATTTACAGTAATGGTCTATGTTCTCTTACAGTGATAAATATCGATACAATTACAGTGGATCCTATCATAGTCTTAGTTCTCTTACAGTGATAAATATTGGTACAATTACAGTGGATCCTATCACAGTCTTAGTGCTCTTTCAATGATAAATATTGGTACAATTTCAATGGATCCTATCACAATCTCGGTGTTATTTCAATGGAGATATCTCAGCACTACCACAACAAGTCATCTTAGTATTACCATAGCAAATGATTTCGGTGCTACCAGCAAAAGAGAGGCTGAGACAAAGAAGGTATGAATTCAAATAGGCAGCAAAAAAAGTCTAGAAGGAAGTCTGGACACTAAATAAGATCAAAGTGGAAGAGGACTTATGTCTTGGTCTTGGAGTGGAAAATAGGTCAAGTGTATTGGTCTTGGTATTTGTTAATTGTAATCTCTATAAGAATAATTTGTGGGGCTTTTACTCTCAAAGAGTGAAAGGTTTTTTCCCTGGCTAATAGCCTATATTTTGTGTCTCTTGTCTCTTTATGGTTTATGCATTGGTAGTTGTTTGTGAATAAGAGCACTAATAACCTAAGTAAATGATAAGATACTAATCTAAAGAAGTAAAAATCACTCACAAGTAGTTACTAAATGAAGATAAATCACTTAATTTCTATGCCCTATATTTTTCAACACGGTATCAGAGCTAAGGTGACGAAGTCAAGGAAAGGCATCTTATCAAGGGACACTCAAGGACCAAATCTCAAGGAAGGAATCAAAGAGAAGATCATCTTGAATTAAAAATAAGCATAATAACCCTAGATCAAATAAGTATACAAATAATTATCGGGATCATCATCAAGAAGGAGAAGGCCAAAACCCTACATCTACTCAAGTTAATTTTTTTGAAGAATATGGCATCCAAAGGAATCTAGATCAAAATTTTGTATCATCTATGTGATCTAGGATCATTCTTGAATAAAACTACCTTCACTAAGAATAAGTTTTCTATCCTTTATATCATCATCAAAATCAAGGAAGAAGAAAGAAGAAGGATCATCCTATCAAGTAAGTATATTTATGTCCACATCTAAATATGTCAAAATGTCTTTTTGCAAGGAAAGAAAAAAATTGGTTGGGGCTTCAAACTATATTGCATGGAAGAAAAGGACAAATATGAATTTCATCGAAAATGATTTTATGGAACATGTCAAAGGATCTACCACCAAACTAGGAGCATAATATGCTCAAGATCTTACAAAATATATGAAAGAGGAAGTTATGTCTCAAAGGATTTTCATAGAATTAATAAAGGATCCCCTCATCCCATATGTATCTAAACTCAAAACCTCAAAAGAAATCTATCACAAACTGGTAGAGTTTTATTCCGTAAGCATTGTTGGAGGAGTAATTTCATTAAGGAAAGAAATCTACAAGCTAAATATGTCAAAGGAATATGGAATAGCCTCATACTTTATGATGATATCTGAGATCCGAGATCAACTACAAGATCTAAGAGAATTCATGTATGATATTTAAATGACTACAATTGTACGAAATGCACTACCAGAGGAGTGGGGTAACTTTACTTCAAGTATTTATGGGAATAAAGAAGCTACTCCATTCCAAGATATATAGTCACTATTAAATATTGAATAATCTAGACTAAAGGTCAAATCTGATGTGGGAGCAGGTGATAAAAATCAAGCTTATGCTGCAATGACAAGAAGAAAGGGAAATTTTGGAAAGTCTGGTTCTTGCAAAAAGAAAAGGGACATGTATAAAATTCAATTATATGAGTGTCAGGACTATGGACACTAGAAAATATATTGTCCTAAGGTCAAAAAAAAAAATACAAGAGGAAGATAAGAAGCCCATATCGCCATAGAAGTAGAGGAAGTTGAAAAGAATAAGTCCAAGAAAGAGGAATATCTCTATTACTGACATAGTCTTCCTCACTTAAGCTCTTCTCAAATTCCTAAGTCTTATGTTGTAAGATATGGCTATCATAATGGGATGCATCAAAGCATCATAGAAGCATTAAGAGAAAGATCTCGGGACATCATCATAGAGAAGCATGGAATATGGTTAGAATCTATGGAAGTCAAGGATATACCTCTTTATAATATCATTGGGAACATAAGTAGAAAGGTCATCTAATACAAGGTTTATCATACATATGTCAAATGGAAACATCTACTGATGGGGACACTTTAGATCCTCAAGATTGTATGATGGAACCTTCATTGGAAGGTTCACTGATCATGAGGGGAAGAAAGTGTTTTATCAAGAAATCTAAATTTGTGGAATTCATGGGATGATGGTATGATGAGATAAAGTGAATAAGATCAAGGGACTGAAGCTCTTTCAATCAAGGAATCTGATGTAGGAATTCTCAATGACCCAAAGAAAAATGAGATATGTATGCTTACATTTCATATTGTGGAATTCATGAACCCATTCTCCATCTTAAGAGCATGATTAAAAGAAAGGATCTCCTCCCTCGAAGAAATGCATGAATTCAAGAGTCATACATTCACTAGATCAAATCAACATAATATGTCCTCATATGAAGGATGAGGTGGTTGAAAACAATTTAGGAACTCTAATTGAAACATACTAGGAATTAAATGTGTGAAGAAAGTAAGGAATAGATCATGGAATATGTAATATTCCTACTTTAGCAAACAGCTAAGGGGAATATTAAAATTTTGATTTTTGCACTTAGTAGTGGATAAATGGGTAAGGAGGCCCATGCTTAATAAAAACATGAATAAAACCCATTATAATGTGAAAGGGGATCTTCACAATAGCTGGATTTTACACTTGTGTGTGTGAACAGGGACAAATGGATGAAGACAAAGTCAATTTTGACTAAGTAAACATGCATGCATGAAGAAGAGGAGGTCATCAATATAACCAGTTCAGTATGAACAAGGATCAGCATAGAAAAACATTTGTGAGCTAGATTTAAGGCACTTTAGTGTGAAAAGGGATGAGGTAGATTGAAGAGGTCAACCTTGACCAAATCAAACAGCGGAGTATGGAGGAGTGGCCTTGATGAAGGTCCAGCATAATTTTGGAGGGAGATTGCTCATGTGGAGTTGGAAACCCTAATGGGTGAGACCCAAGGAGAGGAGGCTCACAAATTTTATAAGGGAGAGGATGGAAACCATTTGGGGTTATCTTGTTTATTATTTATTTTCTATGTTTAGACTATTTAGCATCTTCTTGTTGTTTAGCATAGCTGCAGTGTTGTTTAGCACAAGGATCTCCTGTTTAGGAATCCTTCTCCTTTCTTGAGAGGCCTCAAGAAGGAGTATTGTACTTCATTTTTCCACACTTAGGCTTTTGGCCAAGCATCCTCCTTCAGCCACAGCATTATTTCTACAGAGAATAGTGCTGTGTTGCAGGGTGTTGCAATGGAAAGTCCCCAACACCAATTTCTGAGCTTATCTTTCAGAGGAGGGAGCCTCCATTTCTTTGCAAGATTTGTACAGGGGGTTTCTAAGCATATTGGAAATTTTTTCATGTGGCCAAATCATAATCCATCTCCTACAGTGTATTTATCTGAAGAAACTATGTCATTTTTCCCAGAGTTGCAGTAGCAGGGTTTGAACCCTTGCTTGTGAGCTTGTTCCTTGGAGGAAGGGCCAACCCTTCTCCCGAAAAGCTATGTATTTCATTATTCTTATGTTATTTGTACATATTAGATACATTTATTCAAAGCTATAGTGTAACTACATTTTCCAGATCTAGATCTGCAGATCTGCTATTATGTACTTGTGCTCTCATGAAACCCTTGCTGGGTTATGTCTTTGATGTATGAAAGGAGCCGTATCTCCATTTTCTTCCATGTTTTGATATAATAAACTCTATATATTTTATTGCATCATATTACATCATAAACCCTCAGAAAATCACGTTGTATATGCTTCAGTAGCTTTCTCTTGAGTTAAGTCATGGGGTTTGGGCCTTTTTTAGCCATATCGAGATCGGGAGATCTGTTTAACATAGCTATAATGATTTTTGTTTGCTAAAATTTGGTATGTGAGTCCCATATGACATATCCTAAGGGATCCCACCATTATTTTCTCTTTTATTACGTAAATAGCTAGGAATAACGTTTTTGGGGCTTATTTTTTTGTTTTTCCCCAACTTTTGGCTCATAAAATGGAGAATAAGTTGTTGATGTAACTTTAATTGATTTATATGTGTTTTTAACACATCATATGAACTATATAAAACTTTGTAACATCTTAAGATGTTATTATTGTTGTAGAAATTCCTTATTTTGGGATATTAGAGTGGTATAAAAGCATAGTCTTAGCTCAACCTGTGAGTTCCAGCCATCAGAGGGAGAAAGATAAAAATGATGGAGAGGATGATTTTACTCTCATCAATTTTCAGATCCAAAAAGAACCTCTCCCATGAGGTTAAGCTAATGAAGGAGAAGAGATGCCAAGAAACTCCTAGAGGGTTTCAAGAAGAGGAAGAACCATGCACTTCCTATTCTCATGAAGAAGAAGACAAAGGGCATGGAAGACACTTGGAATATCAGATTTTGAGTGAATACCTTATTGAGTACAAGACTCAGCCTATAGCCTTCAAGGAGACTCTAGCCTTCCCATAGCTCATTCAACTGGAGGAAGAAAGGAGACCTTGCAGCACAAGAAGGATGAAGGGCAATAGGTTTCTATTGTCTACTTTTGATGGATCATCTTCAACAAGGACTTGGATAAGAAGACTTGCAGCATTCTTCCTACTACATCCAGTGGTAGAAAGAGAAGTAGTAGAGATTGCAGCGCTGCACATGAAGGGAAAAGCAAGCACTTGGTGGTTCAACCACATAAGTCATGCAAGAGTATCTACTCTTGTAGATTTCACTCATAGGGTGATCAAGATATTTGATGAAGAATGATCATAGAGGGAGGAGCCCTCACCATCTCTTGAGGGGACTTATATCAGCGTTGTCACAACCATGGAGGAGCAGCCTTCAACATCAGTAGTTGAGAGAGCCAATACAATGAAAGAAAGAACTCTTGCAGCCATGCAAGGTGTTCCAAAATTCCAGCAAGAGGAGCAAGGTTGTACTGCACTATCCAAGAGTAGCAGTGAAGAGATAAGGACCCATTCCTCATGGGAACATTCAGATGCCAGCTTCATTCAAGAAGCCATGGAGGAAGAGATGTCAAAGGGTATACATCTTGAGATGAGAAACTCTTTCTCCTCTCTAGATGACACTCTCTCAATGAGCATGCCACATCTCAAAGAGAGAATTATACTTGCAGTAGATCCAAGGCCTCTTCGGTTTTGGAAGGCCATGCATGAGGAGGAGGTCTCATCAGGAGATCCCATTGGAGGTGCACTTCAACATTTCATGAAGTGCAAATTTCTTCAAAGGATGGAGAAGCATGGTGTCCTACCTTGGGAGGATACCAAAAATTTGCAAAATAAGATCCATCACCCACATTTGGATGAGTGGATGGTAGCATGGAGCAAGAGGGTTCCAAACCCCTTGTAGATCTATGGTACAGGCTAGCAAGAGGCATGGTTGCGCTGGTTGTTTTTGGGTGAGTTTGGTCACTACCCAAAAATTCCTTTTTCTTTATCTCATTCCTTGAGTCTCAATGATAGGATGCATAAGAAGAAGGCATGGTTTTTGTGGTTGCTAAGAAGAGAGTTTGGACATCATATGTCGAATCTTATGTCCATATATTTTCTTTTATTTGAGATATGTCTCATGTGCTCACATGTATTTATGTTTGAGATATATTTCATGAATGAACATTATTTTGGGAGGAAGGATAACTTCCCCATGATGCATAAGGGAGCTGGTTTGTACTATGTTGATGAGGCATCTCACATGTCCATCATTGTATTATTGCTCCATGATCTGCATTTTGATAATGCAAGGAGGAAGCAAGAGTCCTTGTTGCTATGGCTATTATTGAGAGAGTATGGGCTGAAATTTCTCCATACTCATCATAATTTTTTAGAAGGGATGTATGGCACATTGTCTTGTTATTTTGATCATGTACATCTGATATATATTGTTGTTTACTACCGTATAGTAGATGAGCACTCATGCACAACTAGTACCTTGTTGGAGGAAAACTTGCCACATGACATTCTAAAGCAGGAGTTGGTAAAACTACGTTGTATCCCTTGGGTAGACCATTGGTATCATGGAACCATCAGCATGTTTCTAATTTGGATGCCAAATAGTGATGAGGTGTCATTCCTTTTGGATGGGATGGTTTGGGCCAGCATGACTCATGACATGGGAGATAGGATCTTTGGAGATCTATTCTTCTTCTTACCACTTGAGGGCAACCCATTTGTAGCCTAAGATTAGTATGTACTCTACACTTGCCATGAGTGGAGAGGAATACAGCATGGGATAGGCCATCTTGCCTATCATGTTCAGTTATTCAACCCACCTTCTTTGCAGGAGCCTAAGGTGGAGGATATATTTCATGAGTTTCCATGTTCGAGGGTGACTCATCTTGTATGGATGATAGCTTTGGGGTGGAGGTTTTATATGGGAATGTTAGTTCCCAAACACATTTCAGACTCCATGCCTTGGGAGGAAGTTTTTCAGTTATATCCTTGTAGTTGCTTGAGGACAAGAAACATTTGGGAGGGGAGGACTGTAATATTCCTACTTTAGCAAGCAGCTAAGGGGAATATTAAAATTTTTATTTTTGCACTTCGTAGTTGGATAAATGGGTAAGGAGGCCCATGCTTAATAAAAACATGAATAAAAACCATTATAATGTGAAAGGGGATCATCATAATAGCTTGATTTTACACTTTTGTGTGTGAACAGGGTCAAATGGATGAGGACAAAGTCAAGTTTGACTAAGTCAACATGCATGCATGAAGAAGAGGACGTCATCAATATAACCAATTCAGTATGAACAAGGATCATCATAGACAAAAATTTGTGAGCTGGATTGAAGGCACTTGAGTGTGAAAAGGGATGAGGCAGATTGAAGAGGTCAACCTTGACCAAATCAAACAGCGCAGTATGGAGGAATGCCCTTGATGAAGGTACAACGTAATTTTGGAGGGAGATTGCTCATGTGGAGTTGGAAACCCTAATGGGTGGGACCCAAGGAGAGGAGGCTCACAAAGTTTGTAAGGGAGAGGATGGCAACCATTTGGGGTTAGCTTGGATATTATTGATTTTTTCTATTTAGAATATTTGGCATCCTCCTGTTCTTAGCAAAGCTGTAGTGTTGTTTAGCACAAGGATATCCTATTTAGGAATCCTTCTCCTTTCTTGAGAGGCCTCAAGAAGGAGTATTGTACTTCATTTTTCCACACTCAGGCTTGTGGCCAAGCATCCTCCTTCAGCCACAACATTATTTCTGCAGAGAATAGTGTTGTGTTGCAGGGTGTTGCAGTGGAAAGTCCCCAACACCACTTTCTATGCTTATATTTTAGAGGAGGGAGCCTCCCTTTCTTTGCAAGATTTGTACAGGAGGTTTCTAAGCATATTGGAAATTTTGGCATGTGGCCAATTCAAACTCCATCTCCTACAGCATAGTTCTCTGAAGAAACTACGTCATTTTTCCCAGAGTTGCAGTAGCAGGGTTTGAACCCTTGCTTGTGAGCTTGTTCCTTGGAGGAAGGGCCAACCCTTCTCTCGGAAAGCTATGTATTTCATTATTCTTCTGTTATTTGTACATATCAGCTACATTTATTAAGAGCTGTAGTATAACTACATTTTCCAGATCTAGATCTACAGATCTGCTATTATGTACTTGTGCTCTCATGAAACCCTTTCCGGGTTATCTCTTTGATGTATGAAAGGAGATGGATCTCCATTTTCTTCCATGTTTTTATATAATAAACTCGATATCTATTATTTCATCATATTACATCAGAAATCCTCATAAAATCACGTTTTATATGCTTCAGTAGCTTTCTGTTGAGTTAAGTCATGTGGTTTTGGCCTTTTTGAGCCATATTGGGATCAGGAGATCTGTTTCACATAGCTAGAGTGATTTGTTTTGCTCAAATTTGGAATTTTATTCCCGTATGACATATCCTAAGGGATCCCACCATTATTTTCCTCTGTTATTATGCAAATAGCTGGGAATAACATTTTTGGGGCTTATTTTTCTGTTTTTCCCCAACTTTTGGGTCATAAAATGGAGTACAAGTTGTTGTTGTAACTTTAATTGATTTCTATGTGTTTTTAACACATCATATGAACTATCTCCAACTTTGGAACATCTTGAGATGTTCCTATTGTTGTATAAATTCCCTATTTTGGGATATTATAGAATATGCAACCATGGTAAAGGAAATCAACATCTGAAAAACCAAGAAGATTTGACTTGGATATCTCCATCGAAGATATGAAGAAGTTTGAAAAATAAAGATACCCTTGACAATATATATATATATATATATATATATATTTGGGAGATTGGTTGATATGTATGCAGGATGTTGATGCAAACTAAAACATGTCATGGTGAAATACCTTCACAAAGGTAATGTTGATTTTAATTTTCATTCCTTTATTTTTGAATATGGATAAGTTTATGAAGGGATGCCAAGGGAAGATATATGAATATCTTCCACCACCGATGCACATGTAGTAGGATGAAATATACTTAAGTAAACATGGCATGAAGGAAGGTCGGATATAGAATGATGGATAATTTTCCAACGATGACATGGCTGACTCATGGATGAAAGTGATGGATGGTTGGTTCCCTATGTTGAATTCCCAAACATGAAGACTCCTAGATAACGAAAATAATTTAATGACATTGTGAAGAGTTCTTAAAGCAATTGGTTGTTCCATCATCTCCACCTGAGGAGGTACTATAGGTCCCTAATTAAGAGGGAGCTTGGAAAAAAATTTCTTACTTGGAAAAAAATTTGGAAATTCCTAATCAAGGATGGATCTTAGGTACATTCCTTCCATAGGATTGAGTACATTCCTTTATTGGAATAGACATTTCCTCCATAATTAAGAGGAATATATAGAGACAATATTTTTTTCTTCACTCGACAAGACAGAATGGAGGCTTCGGTAAACATTTGGCATATGATACTCTTTGAGGATGTATTAGGGAATCCAAGATAAGAGTAGTCATAAAGGACCAATATTCTTTGAGTACTACGAATCCAAGATAAGAATACTCCTGGTGGAACACACCCTGAGAACCCAGGTGGCGTTTGTTCCAAGAGTGATAATGATGAGGGTTTCTATCCATCATTGGTCTTGTCATCATTGTGCTCGGATATCATGGAGAGATATCTTCATTATTCAAGGCCTTGATATGTGACAATCTTGGTTGATATGATGCTAAACAGATGGGTTACCAATCCTATTATGGTCCTATAGTAATAGGGATCATAATTTTGAATTGGCTATGTTAATTCTTGTAATATTGTACATACCTTTGTATTTCTACAAATGTTTTCCATATTAAAAAATTAAAAGAGGGTATGTCCTAAAATAATAATCAAAGGACCAAAAGAAACAAAAGAGAGCAAAAGAAAATATAAAAAAGAAATAACATTATTAACACCACCAAAAGAAATTGAAAAGTGATTCTCTTTTAAACGCCACTTCTATATAAAATACTCTCGATTTCATATGAAAAGCATAAAGAAAATTGTGTGTAGCTTGTTCAAAATGCCACAATTCATGATGATCATGCAATCTCACTACAAGGAAAAGACCCTCTAGTGGAGGTTATAAAGGAGGTTTTTAGTGCTATAAAATTGGCCAAAATTGTCAGAAAAACATTTGCTACAACATCCGTTTATGGTTACGGAGGATTTGGCGGAGCTTTTAACAGAAATTCAACACAAAAAGAAAATTGGGCAGCCAGAGGTTATTACGGATGTTTTTTCATCGGTGCGCTAGTAAGGTTTCAACGCACTGGTGTGTGTCATCTAGACAATGGCCCCGGGGCGGTCGACTACATTGGGCCGTCAAGGTATAAAACCACACTAGGCACAGTGTTGGTGATACAACGCATGGGGCCATTCCACTTGGTCTTGGGATTTGTGCGGTGCCCATAGGTCGTCTCAACACACCGATACGTAGACTTATAGAAATGCACCATTGCATCGTATCAGACAAACGCATCGATATTTATATTTGATATTGGTATTTGTGAGGTTCCCATATGTCATACAAATGCACCGGTGCATGGTATCACATAAACGCACCGATGCATAGTATCGCACAAATGCACCGATATTTTTAATTGGTTTTGTTATTTGTGTGGTGCCCATACGTTGTAGAAACGCACCGATGTACAATAACTGACACACACCAATGTTCATTTTGTATTTTTTAGAAAAATCGACCTGTGAGAGTGCAATTATTGTGATTTTTCTAAATTCATTATTCATCAAAAGTTGACACATATTATAAAAATATTCATATTAATTAAATTTTTATTAATTCATTTGAATGTGATGTTTGGATTAATTTGTTATATCATATCATAATTATTGTGATTTTTTAAAATTCATTATTCATCAAAAGTCGACACATATATATCTTATAACAATATTCATATGAATTAAATTTTTATTAGTGCATTTGAGAACAACAATGGAGAACGCAAAGAATAAATTAAAACATGTTTTATTATATACATATATGAATAAGACAGTCTTTGTCATAAAAAATGGGACAGTTATTGGTATCCCTTTGTCTTTCAATTGGGACACTATGTCCATTACATTAAACAAAATTTCTGATTTCACAGAAAAATATTTCAAAAAATACAGCGCCTTGCTTTGATATCCAAACATAGTGATCATCATTCTTCGCTTGAACTGTTGTCACTGCTAGAGCTACTTCCATGACTTGGGTTATTTTCAGGAATGTTTTGTTCACGGTGTTGATTTTTTTCTTCTTCTTCACCTACCATCTACAAACATAAAAATAAACTGAAATGAGTGTATATACATTGGTGAGAATAATGAAAATTGCAATATTAAACAATATACATCAATGTAATTCGAAAACAAAAATGACGTACCATAGCAACAATTGACTCATAAACTATACACATTCTTTCAAAACCATGTACCATGCCATCTTTCAAAATTTCATATGTTGGCCCAGTTCCATACTTTGTTTCCTGCAAGTTTTATAACCCATAACAAATCATATATTTAATATAAAATATTTTTTTGTTCTATTAATTATAGATGGAGCTAAGTAAAACAAGATCGATAGATGCTTACAAATTCCACAATTAATTTCTAATATGCCAACATATACTCACAACCCATATTAACCCAATTTCAATCAATTCGTCTGATGATTCTTCTTTGTATGTTAGCATTTGTTTGAAGGCATTCAATGATGATTTTTGCAAAACAACTTAAAAAATAAAAAAATGAAACCTAGTTAAGTTGTTATAAGGAAGTAACAATTACTCACAAATTTATATATCAACTCTTTTCTTCCTTGTCATCCTATTTTATGTGTTGAATTAGTTCCATTTTCTTTTCTTTTTGCAAGAAAATACTTGAAAATTAATATTTAATGCTAAATTGTTTATTTATTGTACTAATGATCGAAAAAATGAATGATTACATATTACATTTGAAGCACGTTGTTGTTGAGATGGCTCCTCTTGCGATGCAACTTTGTCCATTTGCTTGACCATCTTCTTGTACACCTTTTTGTACATTCCTACTGGCATATTTTCGATATCAGCTCATTCATATTTTGAGATTTTCATAATCTTCCTGAAAATGTAACATGACAATAAACTATTTAATTTTTATATTGATATATGAAAAGTAAATATAACAAAAGTGATATTTATAAATAATTCCACACAAATATTTAAAACAATATTACTTTTTCATTCCTTCTTTTTTTCTAGTTGTACGTTTTTTCTATTAAAATTCTGACATGTCTCATTGACCAATTCTCTGGAAACTCTTCCTGTAGTTTAGATATAATTCGGTTCTTGGAATCATTGGATTGATTTTTGTATTGTAAGTGGAAAGAATGTCTATACATTCGTTCCACTAAATCCCTCAAACTTTTGTAAAAGCTTTTCCCCCTTTCGTTAACCCCCAACACCACTCCAGATGAGCTAAGGAGCAATTCATTTTCATTTGCATGTTCTATTTTTTTCTTTTCTTAGAACAAAATTTATTTTCTGAGTTGTTGGTCCCTGTAGAACATTAAATAGATGTGAATTAATATATTGTTTGACACATGTTATCGAATAATTTTAAGTATATTATTAATGAAAAACAAAAAAAGAAACTCATATTGGATCGATAGTATTTTTTCATTCACCTTATTCATCCTTTTGCAATTTTTCAATCAAACTTTTACACTCATCTAGTCCTAGATCAGAAATAATCATATCTAGCTTCATCATTCTGTGGCTATGCATAATACACAGTAAAAAATACATATTAGTTAAACTTACATATAGTTCAAAAATAATATTTTTTGTAAAGAATTTACAAAGAACTTATCTTTCTTGCTTTTCCTGATGTGTTATCACTATTTTTGTTACTTGATCTCTTGTCTGTCATTTCTTTATCAATCTGAAACCCATACCATATCATTCATTAATATATTTATAAATAGATTTTCAACTTTTAAGGTAAAAAATAAATCTCAAAACACCGGTGTCCCTGTCATGATGTACGCACCGATGTCAATGCGTGGGGGTCTTATAAACGCACCGCACAAATAGTATAATAGACCGTATGGTGCTCTCCTCATAAAAAAGCACATCGGTGCCCTATTTTAGATATGGCGCACTAATTAAAAAAAAAAAATTTAAACTTTTTATTACACAGTACTTTTGTGGTGAGCTGGTATAATATAGTGCCCCAGTGTGTTAGGTTAAGCAGGGCGCACGGATAAAAAAAAATCCATTTTTTTCAAAAATTCACACAAGAACGGACATGGATTGGGATCTGACTATGCAAGCCATCCTATGGGTTGGATATCAATCTAAAATGAAAATCCCTAATTCTGAAATCACAGAAACAGGGAGAAGAAAGGGCAGAAACAAAAAATGAAGGGTTTAGGGTAAAAATGGATTTATTTTTTTTGTTTCTCAAAATAAAATAAAAATTGAAATTTTTTTCTTACTTCCTAAAAAAAATGCAGAAAAAAAGTAAAAAAAATAATCAAATTTAATCACGAGATCGTTTGAAATTCTATGTTATAGGGGTTTGAATCACCAAAGGTTTTGATTCTGATTGTCTGAATACTTTTGTTCAAATGTATTTCGCTGCTCCACGGTGCTCTCATGCTCTCTTGCTCTAGGTATGTCTCCTGCAAATCTCTGGCTGAAAATTTTAGCAAAAATAGTGAACTAATGAAAGGTGTTTAGTATTTAAAGAATTGTTTTATGAAATTAGATTTTCGAAAAATATTTTTCCGCCCATTTTTCAATTTACCGCTTTTTTTTTCACTTAAAGAAAATAGAGTAGCGCTTTTTTTATTTGCGGCTATTCTTTATCGGTGCGTCACTTAATAGCACCGCACTATTTCATCATTTGATAACACAGCACTGGCGCGGTTATATGTACATTAGCACCGATTTGCGGTTAAGGCACTGAAATTATTTTTACATGTGTACACCAAAATTAGACATGTTGGAAATGTACATTTTGTTGTGAAAATATTTGGGCCATTTCTTTTCAAAACTACACCTCTTCTTCTTTCAGAAAAAGAAACTTGAACCTTTCCATAACCTACAACAAGAAAAGGTGCCCCATGATCTGCTTTCTGACCCATGATCTGCTTTCTCATTTGTAAGTTCCTCCTCCATCTTGGCATCCAATTTCCTCTTTTATCCTTTGTGCTTTCTATCCTGATCTTAACAAAATTTATACAATCTATGTTTTACGAGAAACTAACCTTGAATGTTCCGGGAGAAATGACAACAAGTCCTTCATTCTGCATTTGTTAGCAGAAGAAGACTGATTTTCAACTAGACGATGTAGTTATTACATGTGGAGGCAATGGTTTCCCATAGAAAATGAGTATAGGGTTGAGTAGAGGAAATACATTGCAAAATGGGCTATTACATTATCTTTTCCAATTACAAATACAAATACAATTTTACAATTTTACATACAATTAAAATTAAAATTTCAATGACAATCATGACATAATATTTAATAAATATCATGGTCATTTAATATTGAATTAATTAATAAACATCACGATCATGATAACCATCGTACAAACATCATATTCGACAAAAAGACACATTCAAATTCGCTAACATCATCGTGATCATGATCATCTAACAAAACACAATTAGCATTGTATAACATCATCACAACACAAACATCAAATATACATCTCATGTCAAATAACTCATGCTATCACATACACATCTATCTACAAGCTGCACATTAAATGAACATATCTATGATGACCTAACAATATACACATCATGATGATCACCAACATGTAAATTAAGTACAACTACAACATGAAAATAAAATACATGGACCATATATGTATATGTATATGTATATGTATATGTGTATATATATATATATATATATATATATATATAACCGAATAATGCCGTTATACAAATGTAATATAAATGTTGATCATTCAAAAAGCAACATAATAGCAAGACATTTGTCGAGGCTCGCTGCCTGGCCTCCTGTACACTTTTGACACGATGGTCCGGCCCCTACTCATGATCAGGATGACTACCGGATGCTACATGCTTCTGACTAGACGGTGTAGCTGACATCTGTACCCACTCATGATCATGAGTACTACTAGATGCTACAGGCTGCTAACTAGACGTGGCCGATGGTCAAACCTGATCTCCATAATGACTGCTACTAGATGTTAGTGGAGGCTGCTCGTCTGGCACGGCGTGAGGTGAATGATCATCAGATGATTAATTGTTTCTCGCATACTATCGATCATGTGTTGTGTCTCAACCACGCCTATAACATGCAACGATCCTCCTCAACCAATTAACTAAGTTCGTAGCTCCTACGACATGCCGCATCAGGCTGTACATGTGACGCAGCATGCCTCTCCACATATGTAACAACCTACCATTGACCTGTATGTCTCTCATATTAGTGGTCCTAATGCCTGCCTCAACAATCAATGCAGTGAGTTGGTCGCCCAACTCCATCCTATATCTCCTATCAAGCCGACCGCACCTAGCAAAAGGTGGTACCAGCGCACCAATAGGAGTAGGTCTCTCTGCACTGGCCTTCTAATGATCCTCGGCATCTGGCATTACTTGGTCGTCATCAGGATCCACACCTGAATCATGTGGTGGTGTCAGCATATCCTTGCCATCAAAAGACCTAATGTCTACAAAATATATACAAGTACACAACAATAATAAGACAATTTAATAAAAACAAGTTAAAGAACATGTTAGAATAAATTTATATAAAACAGTAATATCACCTCTATCATCTGGTGGCTGATCATCTATGAAGAGGATGTTGGAACACCCTCGCCAATCCAAACCAGCATAAGGACAGGGGACCATAATGAAGGGATGCAGCTCATCAAAACTAGCTAGCAACTCTAGAGCATCATGTGATATCCTCACTAGAAACATAGTCTCACCCATGTTAGGCATCATCTGCCCCCACATGTGCATCTGTGCATTGAACATCGACCTATGAGGCTTCCGATCAAAAGTAGGCCTCGTCTCTGGAAACCTCTCAAAAAATAAACAAAAAAGCTCTGAAGCAAAATGGAATTTGACCCTCCCTTGTGCGTAAGCATGAAATATATCTAAGGTTGTACAGAACTGCCACAAAAAAATGGTAGACCACCTGACAAGTCGTGGCTCCTGTTCTAAAGAATAAACATAATATAGAAGCAAGCAACTAATGCATTGCTCGTGATTGGTGTAGTGTGAAATGGTTAAAATCAGAAGTGAGAGGCACCTCACCTCCTCACTACCAAATGCACCAATATGTAACTGACCTCCACAGACCTGAAAATCTAAAGGAGACAGTATATCTGCGCTAATGTATCTCTGGGAGTACACCAACTGAATCCCTGTTGCATAGCCAACTGGAACCTCTGGGAATGAGGGAAAATCCACCCCTCTCATCGATAGCCCTGTAATGAAATATATTTCCTCCTCTGTGGGTGTGTACCACTGGTTAGGACCAACCCGGAAAGTCTGTCGGTGGGCATTCCACCTGCGGATAAGATGTCTCAAAAAAAAACCATGGCTCTTTAGGGAAGTAGCCTCCTCATAGAACTTGAGGAGGCATACCTACCTTAGGAGGCCCTAGGTAGCTGCTATAATAGGGTGAGGGTACACATCTCTCTCCCTCTCTCGTGCTTCCCACAGGTGAACCATGTCATACTACTCCGCTAATTGTTGTTTTTGTTTTCCCCCCTCTTCTCTCCTTTCACATATCTGAATGATTGACATATTAAATACAATTTTTTTATTAAATGAGACATGTATTTAGGAATATAAATGTATAAATTTTTTTGGAAGAAAAAAAAATTCGATGGGCCACAAAAAACAGTCATGCACCGGTTCTGGTGCGTCTTTTTTTTTGTCGCACACCGACGGCGGTGCCCCAGAGGATATTCAACGCACCGACGGTGGTGCCCCAGAGGATATTCAACGCACCGACGGTGGTGCCCCAGAGGATATTCAACACACTGGTTGCGGTGCACCTAAAAATTTTTAGGGCACTGACTTCCTCACATCATTACATAGTCAACGGTGTGATATTTTACCAAGTCACACCATTGACCATGTCGAAATCTGGAATGCAGTGTGATGACAAAATAACCCGCCCCAGGGTGGATGTTTAAGTCAACGCACCACGTTGCCGCTATTCCACATGGTCAACGATGCAGAAAGGTAAATGACCGCACCGCACTTTTTTTAAATTTTAAAATAACACGGTGCGCTTTTTGGTACTGCACCAGAACCGGTGTGGATACCATTAGCACCAGTTGTTGTGCGAGCCGAATGGCTCGAGCGCACCGCGTGACAATTTGTTTTTTTCTTTTAAATGGTTAATTTTAAGGTTTTTTTTTAAATCCGCTAAAAGGCTTAATTATGGAAAAACAAGAAAAATACCTGTACATTTGATCGTCGAGGAGGCATATTAGCTGTAGAATTTGCAAAAGAAAATTTTCCCACCAGTTTTAAAAATTCAAGTTGGAGATTGATGGGCAATGCACAGCAGTAGTGTGTGCAATGGGTGCAATGGGAGCAGTGATGTCAGGGTGGCTCAGACAAGGATAAATTGCACCGATGCTTGAGAGCTCTAAAGCACTAAGAAAAGTGAAAATGTGGGTTTTTGGCCGTAATTTTATTTCATTTAACCTTGTTCCTGTGCACGGGGTTTTATAGGCGCACCAGTGCAGTTTTTTAAGACCATACCGAGCGGTTTTTATTTTGGCACGGTGTTTTATGAGGCACCGATGCGGAAGATTTGTAATGCACCGGTGCGCTACAGTCATAAGATGCATTGGGTGGGTGTGTACAGAGCGCACGGTGTCCAGTGTGCCAATGTTTTGTGTGCACCGATGCTTTCTATTGTTGAACGCACTGGTGTGGTTTATGATGATAAGCGCACCGAACAAAAAACATGCGCAAAAACCTCCGCCTGGAAACCTCCTCTAGTAACCTCTGCTAGAAAAGGATGTCTGGGGTATTTTTATAAGGGGTTCCTCAAAAACATCTGCTAGAGGGTATTTTCCTTGTAGTGTCTAATCTTAATCATTCATGCCTTTAAATTTTATGTTATGATAGTTAGTGAAAAAATATCTGACCAAACCATTTAATCTTGGCAGATCAGTAGTTAGGTAGAGAATAAAAATGAGCTCATAAGTTTAATCTGAGCCATTGGAAGATATAAGTTTAGAAATAAGTTAGTTTTATTATCAAAAAAATATAAAAGGGTCAGCAAGCTCAAATGCACCCAATAAAGGAAAGGAAAAATGTTAGCATGAATAAAAGGGTAAGTAGAATACTTTTCAAAAGTTCTATAAGCATCATTATGCTTATCCCTTAAAAGAGAACTATTAAGTCTCTAGAAAAGAAGGAGACACAAATATTAAGAACTACTAAAGATGAAGACTTATGAAATGTTCTTACTTGAATCAATGAAGATAAATTCATTAATTAACCCTTTGTCCAATTTTTCCTCTTCATTTCCCCTTATCATAACCCTTTTCCCCTCATGGAAACCAATTTCCCCCTCCCAATTCTAAAAATCCCCATCCGAAATCTTTATGGTTACAAGCAAAAATTCATAAAAACCCCTATTCAAAGTTGAAATCCCTTCACCTTTTCCCTTCCTAAACCTAAAAAAAACTTTCTAACCCCTTCCCCTTGCTAAAATCCCTTTTTCCCCTTTGAAAAACCCCTTACCCCTTTAAAAAACTCTATGTTTCCATAAAAAACACAAAAACCCCACTTTTCAAAGTCTAAACCAAAAAAATATTACCCGACCCCACTTGATTTGACCCCTTTGCCTAATTTATTTCTCGACCCCTCCTCCTTTGAAAGCGTGCAACTCTGCCTACTGTTTGATTAGTGTCGGGTAGATCAGATGTCTCATGATAAATTTCACATCCCTCGATGTTCTATGTTTAATGCCGAGGGGGGGGTGCGAAATGGGTGTTTTTCTCCAACCGCTCCCTTACCATGCAGCGTCTCCTGGTGTTCTCGCACCCCCTCCTTCCAAAACCACAAACCACCTCGTGGACATGCGATAAACCACGAATTTCAAACTATAAATACCCACTATCCCTATTGGAACAAGCTCCCCTAGCTGCGTTTTGATATGTTCCAACGCTGTCATTTGATATAAATTTTGTAAATAGTTAGTCTAGCATAGGGGCTTTGAGGTGGGTCAAAGCCCCCAAAGTATTGTAATGGGTCAAAGGGTAGACCGGGTCAAAGGGTAAACCAAGAGTCTGCAAACCGCAGTTTGCAAACCATAGGATAGCGCAGGCTAAGATGGTATAAGTAGATGGATAGATCAAATCTAGAGGTAGGAAAAAGGGTGATTTATGCTAGTTGTGAACTATTGAGATATGTTTTGGGTTGCATTTGGCTAAGGACTCCTGCTAGTTGTGTGCACGTAGATCCTAAGTCCTTCTAAGTGCGGACCCTGCTGGCTATGTGCGTGCGTTGGGAATTGGGACTGTAAGTAGATTTTGAATGCTATTGAATGAAGAATCTGTTTGGTATGAAAGGAAGTATCTTTGTGTTATGAGCACTGGCTGCGGTTATGCTATTTCTATGATTTTGTTTGTTGATGAATATTGATGTGCACGTGGATACGAAGGTATCACTTAGATCTGATTATTAATAGTTTCTTTACTTATGTTTACATGCTATCTATGGGTTTATGAGCTTCGCATTTTGCAAGTAGACTGTTAAAGGTTCTTTGATAGGACTTCTCCTGCGCAAATCTGATAGATATTAATAGGGCTGCCTCAAATAACTCTCTTTCTCTCAGGGTGTGGAAACCTGGTTCCAGTACCCTCCCATACTACTTCGGGTGAGACCTTGGCCTACGTACACAATTCATTGCCGAAAGGGCCAGTAGTATAGGGGTTTGTTGGCAAACCTTGAATCTGAACATAGGTCAAGACCCCTCAAGCCAAAAAATGGTTATGTTTCGGGGACCGAGAGCATTTTCAGAGAAATATCAGGTAATGCCACGAGGTCATTGGCAGCCAAGGAAGTCTGAGCTTAAAGACTGGTTCGAAAATAAGATTCAGGAATTTGCCTTAAAAGAGAATCGAAGTACAAAGCTGACTGCTAAAAAGTGGAAGAAGTATATCTTTTCAAAGGTATATGAAATCTTCTTTGTAACTTTTGTACACGAACTACAAGAGTAGCTATAAAGGTTCATAGAGTTCCAGACCTATGGGAAAGACGATCAGGTTATGCAGTGGACTCCTAAATTAATCCAACAGTTGGAGAAGGATGATAACAAGATCACCCGGACCATATATCACTAGGTGGATAATGTCTTGGGAGGGTTTGTAACCGAATTCACAGTTGATCAATTCATATTTTATTCTGAAGCTGAGCGAAGGTTCTTCAAGGGGTTCTGAGGTAATTTCTTGCAAACGTTACCGCTATTAATTAAGATACTATTGTGTGAGAAAGGTGTTCTATGAAAACACACCAAGTGAATGATCGAAGATCAGAGAGGAAGTACAACACGAAGTGGTAAATACTACAGGGTTAATCAAGAAGGAGAAATATTGGTATATAATCCCTTAAGAGAGTCACCTACGCACAAAGAAACTAGTACCCTAGTTACACCACCATCGAATCCGCGCAGGGGCAAGAATTCCCCTCCTCCACCGCCACCCAAAGACGATATGGCCACACATATAAAACTACCCACCTTTAAGGGTGTGGGGGATGAGGACACGGACCGCTTCTAGTTCGTGGCAGAGTCAGTATGGACTGCACAGAATGTTGTTAGTATTGCTATCAAAAGAGTGCATCTATCCTTAGCCTTTGAGGGAAGATCTTTGGATTGGTTCATGAGATACGTTGGTCAACATTTGGATCCATCAATACAAGAAATTAAGGATGCCTTAAAACAACAGTTTCAAAAGTGTAAATCCTACGCTCAACTGGTGGTTGACTTGAAAGACTTTAGACAGGAGCCTATAGAGTCTGTATGGAAGGTCGATCAATGGCTAAAGAAGGTTATCATGGATGGAAAATTTAAGTACAAAGATATACAGCACAAGGGATGGTTCATTGCCATGATTTTACCACACCGATGTGGGCCTATGGGTCAGTAGATGATTGAGACACAAGAAAAAGCCCTGGAAATTGCCATGAAGCTAGAAGTTGTGCCAAGAGATGATGCCCAGTTTTGGGTACAGCAGATCCAGGGCCAACTAGGGCAATGCACCTAGAAATCTATAATTTACGAAAGAAGCAGATAAAAGAAGCTAGCACGGATATTTGGTGTATACGGTGAAAGGTGTCAGGCCACACCAAGGATCAGTGCCCTTTGTTGTTAGACTACATGCAGGCTGGGGGGCCTAGCCCCCTATGTCCCAAAGGTGTGGTTGGACCAAGCACCCCCACATAATGGTGCACTGACTTTCAAGTAGCCAGATTGTAGGATACAAACCACTGTCCCCGACTTGGTGCCTATGTCTCAGAATTGAAGCAAAAACGGTGCAATTTCTACTCATCTATAGGGCATGATGAGCACAACTATTGGGCATATGATTTAATGATAGATAGAGGAAAATTGTATAGGGTACAGGCTGACCCTTCATCACCATTATCTCCCTTAAAACGAGGAGGCTCCCCTACAAGAGGCTGGGGGGGAGAGGTGGAAGAGTAAGTCGTGTTGGCCACCTGTAAATTTTGGTCTATCAAAAGGTGGCCAAAACATGTTTTCAGCCTTCAAGAAACACTTTCCTGGCCAAAATGTTATCTCTTGAAGCCTGTAGACAGCCTCATGCTCATGTCTCAGGGTTTTCACTGTCATTTCTCAGAAAATCAAAATTCTGCTAAAAATTCCATGAGAAGATTGCTGCAATATCCTCCTCCTTTTCCCCTTTTTTCCTCTCAGAGACTAACCTTCATATTTTTCATCATTTTCCTTTGTTCTCCATTTTCCTCACCCTCTTTTCATATAAAACTGCCTTTGCAGAGTTCCAAACTTCTTTCGAACTCTGTCGAAACCCTCAGAAACCTTTGAAAATCACTGAAAATCTGTGTAAAAAACCCATTTCTCTATTAAGGGTTTAAGCCCCTTGGCCTGAGTTTCCAAACCACTTCCCCAATACGCCCTCATCATAAAAACCAAGCACCAAACCCATGAAGCGTTAATCGCATCGGAACGATTCAAAGTGTGCATGTTTGTGAGCTATTTCAAAATGCCGATTGCGATCAGCCCCTTTGTCCTAAACCGCAGATCGTATTATCATTTCATCTACCCCATAAGCCCACAATCGGGTGCTAAACCATTGAAAAATCCCTTTCTGATCAATATTTTTATGTGTAAAACTTGAAAACCCATTTTTCCAAAGTTTGTTTTAAAATGCCAAAATCACGTGTTTAAATGAAATGGGTTGATCAAAAAGACCGATCGCGCAATCGCGATCGGAGAATTCACAAATGGGTTGATTGAAAGACTGGGCCCGAATGTTCCGATTGCGATTGGCCCTAGTTATATAAAGCCCCGGGCCCATGGTACTCCATACACCCAGTGGCCCCGCAATCGGGCGCCAGCCTATCATATATATATTCCGCCTGATCCACTCAAAACCTTGGTTTTTATTTGAAATTTATGGGTTTCTCACAAAGTATAAGGGTCCCGCCGGTGCAAAAAATTAAAGGATCTGGACCGTTGATCTAGACCAGATCCAACAACCCGCGCACAATCGCAAGTTTCTAATCGCAAAGTTTCAATCGCATCCCCTCTTCCGCGCACCCCGATTGAAATTGCTCCAATCAAATCTGGGCCGTCCATATCCCTATTGATCGGACGGACAGCGCTCAATCGCATCGCAATGTTTCAATCACATGCTTTTGTATGACCTGCCGATTGAGACCCTCCGATTAAATCTGGGCCATCCACGTGTCGAGATCGGACGGTCCCAGATCACCCCCCACCGTTGCTCATTGCGCGATCGACGGTTCTATTTAATTCTTCCTCCCGTGTCATTTAAATCTCATCTCGGTTAATCTCCACCGTTGGATGCAGCCATCCAACGGTCATGCTCTCTTCCTACACCTCTGAAGCAGTAAAACCAAATACGCAGGATTTTATAACAAATTGTTTGTATTTTGCAGGTTTTGATTCGAAGTTTTATCAATGTTTCATAAACATTGATAGCACATAAAGGCATGTGCGGCCCCTACACATCAACAAGACACTGTTCTAATTCAAAAATGGTTAAAGAGTATCAGCGCCGAAGACAAAACATATCAGAACTGGAGATTGAAGACCCAAACACAGATCTCAAGCAAAGTAAAGTGTTTGGGGAAGGAGCGAAGACATCTGTCGAGCTGAGAAATCTTCCACCGCCATAAGAAGAGGCTAATTGAACCCTCTACGGCTCCAAAAGACACCTGCAGTCTCGTTGAGATCAAAGACCGCCGAACAATTAATACTAATTGAGCTATCTTATCTCTAATTGTCGGCAGAACCATTCGAGAAGATTAAAGAACAGTTCAGAAGCAGATATTTAGATCATTTCGTCTCGGGAAGTAGAAATAAAGTCACTCCAGCATGACACTAAGCTTCAAAGGACGGCAAAAAGCTCCCACTGAGCTTAATTGTAAGTGTACCTCAATTAATGCTGATGAACACCTGTAGATTTCTTGATCGAGGCCCTCAAAAGTACCGAAGAGTCATCTTCTGTATTAATTGATCCAAACAGATCTTTTCATAGTTTACCACTGCCCCATTCTTCTATAAATACCTCTGTAGAAGATGATCAAAAGGTTGGTCTCGGGACATCTGAATGCATGTAATAGTAATTCTGAAGCCATTGATGCCCTGTTCTGTAATTGAAAGATACGTAAGCTGATATGAGAAGTTCGAAGCTGTAGAGACCCACCGGGCTTGCTGATTGTAACTGGTTTGAATATCAATACAAGCTGCTGATTCATGGAATTCTGAAACTATATCAATGGTGATGTGTTCCTTACTGTCAATTGTTGTTTTACTTAATGTTTTCACTCTGTTCACTTTATCTGATAAAGAGCAGCAAACATAGAGTTAGGATATACTCTCCACGGTACCCTACTCTTACTGAAAGCTTTATCTTCTATGTTTTCTTCATTTGAATGTCCTCTTTGAAGAGTTAATTAATGCAGGTTAGTTTAAAAGTACTCTCCTGATCTAGATAGCTCTTTGAGATGAATGTTCTCTTTTTTATCCTTGGAGTTTATCAATGCAGCGTAGTTTAAAAGTACTTAGCTGATCTAGATTTCTCTTTGTGATTATCATCTGTGTTCCCTTATCGAATAAGTTGAAGCAGGCTGGTTTAAAAGCACTTACCTGATCTTAGGTTGTTCGAACTGTTTTTTAAATGTTTCTGATGGAAAGTACTTCAATGCAGGTTAGTTTAAAAGCACTTACCTGATCAACAGAAATACTTTTATGTTTCTCCTTAAGTACATGTTGAAAGCAAGCTAGTTTAAAAGTACTTACTTGATCTTAGACTGTGCTTTGTTTTTTCATTTGTTTAAGTCTTTCACTCCTATTTGTTTCACTCCATTAATCACCTTAAGAGATCCTTTGATGTAAATGACTTTCTCCATGGATCCTTATTGAAGTTGCTATCCAATTAAATCCTCCTATGACTCCATAGCCCAATGGGTTAAAGTTGTCTTTGTCTTTTGCTATCAGCTGAAACATTCCTTCATTTGCAGGCTCTTCACCCTTTATTTTGAACTGCTTTCACCTTCACCATGTCTTCACCCAACCAAAAACAAACAAAACAAACCCATGCTCTTCATAACTAGCTTAATATCACAATTCCAGTCTTTAAAGATCACATCTTTGAACTCATTTATAGAGAGATCCCTCTTTGGATTCAGGAGTGCTAGATCCTTGAATCCCAAAGAGGTTTGATGTTACCTCTGCAGTTGGACTTTGCCAATCTTTCTAATTACAGAGTGATAACATAATGGCGACTCCACTGGGGAACTTTCTGAATTTATAGTAGCTTAGCAAGCTTTTGTAGACTCATTAGTCTCCCAAACCACTATAAAAACTCAGAAAAAACCCAAAATATTTTAGATTGGTATCCAATAAACATGGTGGTGGACCATAAAACATTTTACTCCTTACGAGCTAAAAATTTTCCACCTGGCGACTCCACACTCTGAAACTCCCAGAAGACCAAATGACTCCACTGGTAGAAGACCCTCAACTGATTGACCAGACGCAGTGACCTCCTTTTTGATTTACAAACATGAATCGAAGGATACAACGAAGATATGCCCCAATGAGTAGAGATCATATCCCTGGGTTTCCACATAAGATGCCCCAGGTGAATTGGGATGACAACCTGCCTGCCTTTCAAGGTGAAAAGTTTGATGACCCTCTATTTCATCTCATCAAATTTCATATACATGTATGGAGGTTGAAAGTTGAATGGCATGAAGACTGCCTAATGAAAATTTGCATGTTAACATTAGAAGGAAAAGCTAGGGATTGGTATGAATGCTTAAGATCTTGTAGTTTGTTTTCTTTAAGAGATCTTGAATATACGTTCTATGAGAACTATAAAGAAAACACTACATCATTATCATTGGGTGCAATATATTATGATCCATCACAAAACATCACCCAACACATTATAGATAATGAGGAAGCTTGGGAAGAGATTCATCCTGAAGATCTTTTAACAGCCATTCATGAGTTCAATCTCCTACTGAAAAATTTTAAGAACATAGATGAATCACTTGAGGAAGAAAACAAACAAGAAATAAAGAACATTCCTCAAGATTTTCCTGAAAACTTAGATAATGATTCATCATCCCTTATAGTCGAGGCTCAAAAAGACATCCAGCCTCAAAATCAGTCTTCACAAGAAACAGAGAACTGTTGTCCTTTTGTTCAAAGGAACATAGAAACATCTTCTCCTTTGACAACAAAAGAGATAGATCAGATTATAAATAAACAGCCACTCTCTGAAATTTTTTGCGAAACAAACACTCTTTCCCATTCACATAGGGAACTTTGTTGTACAGATTTAGAAAGTTCTTGTGTAAATCAGAATGAAGAAGGACCTGCTGATAACCCAGTATGTTTGATTGGTAGTATTACTTATATTCGTGATTCTCCTAACTTTGATCTATCTAGTGATGATGCTTCCCAAACAGAAGTTAATTTTGCAGGATCATCATTAGCAGATTTAGGGGAGGAAGATCAGTTTCCTCAAAGAAGTAATGAGCTAGTGCAGACTCTTTATGATACTGATGATGAAAGTTTTCAAAATCTAGAAGCAAGTGAAGATTCATTGGATCTTTGCTCTGTTTCATTTCAGATCATCAGTAATAGTTTCCATATGATTGGGAATCAGCAGACTTTCAGCTCAAAGGATAAGGAGGAAAGAACCGAAGAAATTTTTGAGAAGGTTGAAATCAAGGAGCCTTCTCTTGAAAAAGAGAAAACCTTTAAGTACTCCCCTACTCAAGAATATAATAACCTCTTCACAGAATTTAGTCCACTGAATACGAGCATACAAGGGCCACAAGAGGACAACACTGTCAAATATGATGAGTCCTCCAGTTCAGAAGATGATGAAGATGAAGGAGAAAAACAAATAGAAGACTATCCTACTGAGGATATACCATCTTCTCAAGAGGAATCTTCTTCCTTTTCTGTTAAGAATGATGAAGCTTCCAAGCAAATTTCTGAAGTTACACTCCTCAAAGTTGAAGTCTTGGAAGCAGACAATCTACCAGATACGGAGGACCAAAAAGAAGAGAACCTTCACCTTTTCTTTGTTGATCCTATGGAAGAGTGTGTGGAAATACCAAATGTCTCAAATTATCAAGCAGTGATCCTTTGCAAGAGCCAGAGACATGAAAATTTGTCACCTTCTGTCATAGTGTTTATTTTGAAGACTAATCTTCAAAATATTCTATGGATACCACTGATAAGCAGCCAGAGTTACTACTTCTTCTTGACATTACTCAGCTGGCTGCATTGGCACTTTTGTATCATATGAATATGTAAATACTCCATGTTTAGAATAGGCTAGATAGGGATGTCAATAAAGCTCACTTCTGAGCATGTAGTTAGTTGTTGTTTTCTGCTTTGAAGAGAAAAGAAAAAATACAAAAACAATAAAAGATAGAAAAGAGAGTAGAAATGAAAACAAGAAAGGCAAAGCCCCATGCCAAAAGAGAAATAAATTAAAAAAAAAAAAAAAAAATCTGAAAGTGTGCAAGCTCAAATGCCACTCCTCAAAAAACACACTTCTAGTTAGTCAAACTGTTTAATCTTGACTAATTAGCTTTAAATTTTTCTGCTGATAGGATAGTGAATTGGATTTTCCAAACTGTTTAAACTTGGCTTATCAGTAGATAGATTAGGCTAGAAAAGAAAGGTTCAAACAAGCCCAAAACCTGAACCTAAAGTTTCCAAGCAAGAGATGACTCAAATCTGTTTTATTTTTCTGAGTCATAAAGTTGTAAATCTGGTTCTAATCAACTCAAAATCTGAACTAGAAAGAAAGAAGTAACAGCTCAAACAAATTCGAACCAGAGCTGAAATCAAGGAAAGAAAGTGGCTCTAATAAGCTTAAAACTTGAGCCACAAATAAGAAGAAGGATGCTTCAAAAAATTTCATATTTCAAACCTTCAATTTTTGACTTTTAATAGTCTATGTGCAGCTTGTTTTTATGCCATAGATCACAGCAAGTCAAACAGCTCAATATTGACTTGACTGTTTTTGAATTTCTATCTTAGAATCTAGAGAATCAAATCTGTTGGACAGTTTAATCCCAACAGATAGTAGATTAGGTAGAGAAACATCTGAGCTCAACTGTCTAATCTGATTTCAGGGAGAAATAAGAGGTAGAATTAGATTAGATTTCCTGTTTTCAAAAGAATAAAATGTTGAAAAAGAGTTTGCCAGTCCAAGTGCACTCTAAATGAAGAAAAAATGTTAGATCAGTAGGATTGGGTAGGTAGAAAGACTGTGTTGATGAAGATTCATTGTTTTTCAATCCTGCTAACCTTTTTTCAACCAGAATAAGATCATTTCAAAAAATACAACAACCCAAAGAATGAGGCATTGATCAGCCTCCCAGAGAATGCAGTTCTGAAGTTCTTGATGCCTTCAAGAAGGCACCATCCCCAAGTGGAGCCACTGTTGGCCACCTGTAAATTTTGGTCTATCAAAAGGTGGCCAAAACATGTTTTCAGCCTTCAAGAAACACTTTCCTGGCCAAAATGTTATCTCTTGAAGCCTGTAGATGATCTCATGCTCATGTCTCAAGGTTTTCACTGTTATTTATCAGAAACTCAAAATTCTGCTAAAAATTCCATGAGAAGACTGCTGCAATATCCTCCTTCTTTTCCCCTTTTTCCTCTCAGAGACTAACCTTCATATTTTTCATCATTTTCCTTTGTTTTCCATTTTCCTAACCTTCCTTTCATAAAAAATTGCCTTTGCAGAGTTCCAAACTTCTTTGAAATCTGTCGAAACCCTCAGAAACCTTTGAAAATCACTGAAAATCTGTGTAAAAACCCCATTTCTTTATTAAAGGTTTAAGCCCCTTGGCCTGAGTTTCCAAACCACTTCCCCAATACGCCCTCATCATAAAAACCAAGCGCCAAACCCATGAAGCGCTAATCGCATCGGAAAGATTCAAGTGTGCATGTTTTTGAGCCATTTCAAAATGTCGATTGCGATCAGCCCCTTTGTCATAAACCACAGATCATATGGTTATTTCATTTAACCCGTAGGCCCGCAATCGGGCGCTAAACCATTGAAAAATCCCTCTCCGATCAATTTTTTCCTTTATAAACCCAAAAACCCACTTTCCGAAGTTTTTAAGTTAAAAACTTAAGGTCATGTGATAAATAAAAATGGGTTGATCAAAAAGACCGATCGCGCAATCGCGATCGGAGAATTCACAAATGGTTAGATCAAAAAGACCGACGCGCAATCGCATCGGAGAAGTTACAAATGGGTTGATTGAAAGACCGAGCCCGAATGTTCCGATTTGTGATTAGCTCTATTTATATAAAGCCCCGGACCCATGGTACTCCATACACCCAGTGGCCCCGCAATCGGGCGCCAGCCTATCATATATATATTCTGCCCGATCCACTCAAAACCTTGGTGTTTATCAAAATTTATGGGTTTCTCACAAAGTATAAGGGTCCCGTCGGTGCAAAAAATCAAAGGATATGGACTGTTGATCTAGACCCGATCCGACGGTTATCACCCAATCGAAAAGTTTCAATCGCAAGTTTCAATCACATCCCCTCTTCTGCACTCCCCGACTGTGGTTGCTCCGATTTAATCCTAGCCGTCCATCTCCCTGTTGATCGGACAGACAGCGCTCAATGGCATCGCAGTGTTTCAATCGCATGTTTTTGTGTGACCTTCCAATTGCGATCCTCCGATTAAATCTGGGCCGTCCACGTGTCCAGATCGGACGGCCTAGATCTTTTTCCACATTACTCCATCGCCCTCTGCCTCTAGCAAAGGGTTTTAAAAAAAAAAAAACCGATCCCCACCGTTGCTCATCGCGCGATCAACGGTTCTTTTTAATTTTTTCTCCCGCGTCATTTAAACTCCTCTCAGTTAATCTCCACCATTGGATGATGCCATCCAACGGTCCTGCTCTCTCCCTACGCCTCTGAAGAAGTTAACCCATTCCCGCAAGATTTTATGACAAATTGTTTGTATTTTGCAGGTTTTCGAATGAATTCTTCTGCCATTTTGAAGAAACCACAAAGGCAGAGGATGACGATCCTCTGTCTTCTAAGTTCATAAAGAATCTTTCAGGGGGTGTTAGATTTACATTTTATCAGTGATTTCATGACTCATTGATGCCATTCGACCCCGCTACTGCCCTGCGCATCAGAAGACAAGCATAAATCATCATTTATTAAAGGGTATCAGTGCCAAAGACAAAAATTTATCAGAATCAGAGATTGAAGACCCAAAAACACATATCTCAAGTAACTTAAAGTGTTTTAGGAAACGACGAAGACATCTGTCTACCTGAGAAATCCTCCACCGCCATAAGAAGAGGCTAATTGAACCCTCTACAACTCCAAAGACACCTGCAGTCTCGTCGAGATCAAAGACCGTCGAACAATTAATACTAATTGAGATATCTTATCTCTAATTGTCGGCGGAACCATTCGAGAAGATTAAAGAATAGTTTAGAAGTTGATCTGTTGATCATTAGACCTCGGGAAGCAAAAACAAAGTTACTCCAGCATGACACCGAGCTTCAAAGGACGGTAAAAAGCTCCCACTAAGCTTGATTGTAAGTGTACATCAATTAATGCTGATAAACACCTGTAGATTTCTTGATCGAAGCCCACAAAGCACCAAAGAGTCATCTTTTGTATTAATTGATCCAAACAGATCCTTTCATGGGGGGCCACCGCTTCGTTCTTCTATAAATACCTTTGTAGTTGATGAGCAAAAGGTTGGTCTCTGGACATCTAAACGCATGTAGTAGTCATTCTGAAGCCACTGATGCCCTGTTCTGTAATTGAAGGATACATAAGCTGATATGAGAAGTTCAAAGCTATAGAGACCCACTGGGCTTGCCGATTGTAACTGGTTTGAACATCAATACAAGCTGCTGATTCATGGAATTCTGAAACTATGTCAATGGTGATGTGTTCCTTACTGTCAATTGTTGTTTTTATCACTTAGTTTTTTCTAATACCATTCACTTTCTCATTAAGGCGTGACTTCATAAATATGCAAGTTATCACTCCATGATGCCTATATGCTAATAAGCTTTATCTTCTATGTTTTCTTCCATTTCAGATGTCGTTGGTTTCTGCAGTAAGTTCGGATTACGAAATTAGCCCCTCTGATCTGAATGGCTCTTTGAGATGAATGTTATCTTTTTTATCCTTAAAGTTTCATCGATAATCATGACCGTCTGGATAAAAGTGCTTAGCTAATCTGATTATAACACCGCCGATTATCATCGTATTCTATTAAAATATTTAAGAAGCAAAGGGTGAGTTTAAAAACCCCCCAATAATTGAGATTTGTGAAAATTTTGTTACGCTGAAACCTCATTTTATGGTAAAACAGGTGTGTCTCGCTCGGTCTGGGGCTGGATATCACTTCGCCACGGTCAACATGGTTCTTATATTTATCGCTTCACTCCTCGTTGTTTGTTCTCTTCATTAAAATACAATTGAGCCGGTATTATTGTTTCATTGGAAGGATCGCTATCTATTTGAATACTCATACTAATCAATAAAAATCACTACAATTATTAGTGACTTCATATGGATCAACTGCCACGTTGATATCGTTAAATCCTCCACAGCGGCTCCTGCTCATATTCAATGGGTTACAAAAACATCTATATATATTATGGTGCCATTCATTCTTCCTTTGTACATTCTTATGAATAATAACGTACGTTTTAACCTGAACTCTCTTGTTACATAATATTATTTGATATAGCCTTCATACTGTTATCATAAAACAACATAGTATACGATTCGTCTCTCGCGTCCCGCATATTTGAACTCATTTATAGGGGGATCCTCTCTTCATGGGTCGGTGAGCCTAAATCCCTTCCGAATCCCAAAGTGGTTTGATGTTACCTTTGCAGTTGGACTTTCCAATCTTTCTAATTACGGTGATAACAGCATTCTACTCACTCCTCTCTGGAAGCTCTTCTTCAAACATAAATTCTCTCCCATTTAATTGGATAATAAAGAAGAAGAACCTAATTTCATTAAATTTGTATTTAATGGCTAAATTAAGATCATCTGCTTGCCTCGTCGTCATGTATTCGTATACTCTCATTGCTATAATATAATAATATTCTTTTTCCACATATTATATTCACGTCTCTCTCTGTTTTCTTTTAATTCTGGAAATAATAATCTCATCGCTCCTCCTTGTTTATTTTATATGAAAAACAATGAAATTGGGAGAAAAAAAGGAAGAATGAAAAAATCTATACAGTGCATGTGAGAAAAATAGAAAATAATGAAGCGGAAGAAAATAAATCCCACAATAATAAAAAGGCTTCTTAAGATCAATTGGTACCTTTTTTCAGTGTAACATTTTTCCATTGTAACCTTTGTCACTGTAGCCTTTTGTTAGTTTATTTTTGGATCTCTCCCTCTCTTCTCTCTCTCACACACTCTTGGACACTTGGATTTTTCTTAGAGCACTTCAACATTGGATCAATAAAGGCAAAGATGGAAAAGAGGAATGAAAAATATCAAGCAAGGAAGAGAAGGATCAATAAGCTTCAGTGGGGTTACTTGCAGGTATCGATTTTCATGTATGATTTCCTTGCTATTTTTCGAATGCATGGTTATGCATGTCTTTCTTGGTTCTCATGTTGTAATTGGCCTGGGTTTTTACAAGTGTGGCATTTTTCTTCAACCTTGCCTTCCCATTTTCAGATAACCATGTTGTCGTGGGTTTTATTGTATTTAGTTGAGACGGATTGTTGGATGGACTCAAAGTTGAGTGGGGTGGTCTCGGGATTATTCACAAGGCCTAGGAATCACTTGACCAGTGAATGGAGCGATACATGATAAATATTGGATGTGAACACCATAATTGAGCCTAGGAATCCCTTGAGAGGTGAATGGCAGGATACACGGTAAAGATCAGTGGTGGATACCCTTGATTGGGCTTATGAATCCTAGGTTGGGATACACAATAAATCCCAAAGGGTGGAGACCTCGTAGGCCTAGGAATCCCTTGACTGGTAATGGCGGGATACATAGTAAAGTTGAGAGGTTGACACAGAAAAATTCTTCATGGTTTAGGTCAAGATATCTGGAGGAATCCATGCTTGTTTAAGGCCTAGTGATCTGCTAAGGATTGATGTAAAGCCCGATTCTATTGATGAGGTTGAGGTGGTGTAGCCTCAGGAAGCCTTGGTTGATTTTTGGTTTTGAGTCCCACATTAATGCTTGGAATATGGCACGGGGGTGATTGGCTTAAGAGAGATTTAGTTCAGTCAATCTATAGTTGGGTGGAGTGTGGAAGTCCCGAACCTAGTTGGCCTAATCATTCATTAATAAGAGTTTCTTCTCCTTGGTATATTTTGTGCAAATGTGTTGGTTCACATCTAGTATTTATGGCTGCCAGATCCATGGTATTTTTTTTGTTTATATGTTGGTTAACGGTATGTTTTATGACAGTGATGATGTATGACTCTCATTATGTTTTGATTTGTAAATGAATGACAAATGAATATATGACCTAATAGATGATAATGTAGCTAATTTTATAAGGCATAAATGCTTCTTAGTGATTCTCAGATAAGTATGAGACTGTTATGCTCAAATCTATTATTATGACCTGCAGAATGCATATTTGTGACATGTTTGACGAAATTCCTATCATGGCTAGTAGGGGTCCAGTCAAGTCCTTGTTCAATTATTTTCATTTCCATAATTTTTTCTATGTTACTTTTCATTTATGGAAGTTTCATGGAGTTCTCAGTAGTGTCTTGAGTCCTGGACCTAAAAACGTGGCATAGAATCTAGATTCGTTGGCACAGAACTACGTGGAAAAGTCCCCAGTCGCAAGAATTCCCTTGATATGGGAGCGAATGGAGGATCCCAGTTGCATGTATTCCCATGTCATGGGAGTGATTGAGGATTTAATGCAATAAAACATTAGGTCGTCTCAGGTGTTGATCACCTCGAAGGGTTAGATGGCTCCTTAGGGTTATTTAGCCTGTGTAGAAGGTCATATTGGTTGTGTTGTTTTGGTTCTACTTCCTTAATTGTACATGGGGAGTTGAATCATATCATAGTAGCCTCTCGTCATTTGTTTACCCTAGCGAACCAGTTAACTTGGGTAAATGTCGGAGGAGGATGTTACAATATTTTATACCACAAGAATATCTTATGATCTAGTGACAACATCTAAGGTCTCATTAGTATGAAGTGGAAATTTAATTATCCCTATCTACCAAAGATATTTATGCCTACATTGTATACTGAATAAAATATTTCCATATATATTGTATTCTTTATTTTTGTAAGCTTCAAAATCTAGGGTTTTTGTAGCCTTGTTAGAACTTCCACAATGACTATTGAGAACTTTTCTATATATTTGTTGTATGGAAGTGGAAACAAAGATGGAGCATGAGATGGAATATAGTTTCCAACTTTTTTACAGTTGAGGACTCAAATCATTAACAACGCCCTTCGTTTGTCTAGCTTGAGTTGCTTAGAAAATGGCTTGATTGATGAGTTATCAAAGTTATTGAATACTCTAACACACTCTATTCTAATACTCTAATATAATCTAATATACACTCTACTATAATATACACTTTAATATGCTCTAATATACTATATATTAGATTGTATACTCTAGTATACACTCTACTCTAATACTTTAATGTACTTTAATACTCTATTGTCGATAATACAATCATAATGGAAAATTAAAATTTCACCAATGTTTGAATTTGTTTACAAAATGCACAACACAAATTCCAGTTTATTCAACTTGAGTGATAGCTACAAAAAATGAATCAACATTCTAAACTAGTATTTGTTCACAATAATTATATATTTGATCTTGAGAAAGGCTCCCATCAACAACGAGCAATGCATCAACATTCAACATATGATTAGATTAGTGGCACCACATTAAAAGAAAATTCATAGTGAAAATGCATAATTTCTTCTTCCACTTCCCAAGCCCATCATCATACCATGGGAAGAATTCATCAACAACAAGAACATAACCAATATTTGATATGAAAAGGAAGTGGCCTATCACATTCTATACTACTCTAAACCAATCTAGTCTCAAAGTGTTGGACTCCTTCAATACTACTCATATTTACTATCTCCACTTCCATATCAAATCCTCATATTCCAACATTATTGTCGAGTTGGCCAAATGAAAGACAATTTTTTTGATCTTCACCCTTATGAGCATTGTGGAAAACATAATCATCATTCAGAAAACCATTCAAAACAAAAAAATCCTACAAGAATTAAGACTCACCTTGGATGGATTTATTCTTGGAAATGGTATTCAATAACCAATAATATATGTTGGTCATATCAAAGAATCCATTCTCGAGTATTGACACATATAACTCACATTAAATTATACTATATAAAAAGGGATAAATAATCTACATATTCACGTGGATTATTTTCTTACAATAAATTAGATCACTAGGGCCTCCTCTCTAGAAAATTACACCCTTCAACTAATATTTCAAGATATCAAAATACCAACATGTCTTTTATGCAATCTCTCTTTCTCTCATGTCTTTAGGCATTACAATTTAGAGGTTGGCAGCAAATCCAAAATTGGTTTGGAAATGGGTCAGGTAAAAATCCTTAATATGGTAGCTCAAAACTTATTCTCACATCTTGGCTCCAAATCTGATAAGTGTTAATCATTGGTAGTTTTTTTTTGTATTCCATTGAAATACCTTTGGATGGATTCTTATTATTTTAGCTATACTAAATCCATTTGGAAGATATATTTTGTCATCATTTTTGTGAAACAAACAAGGTGTGGTAGTAAAAGTGTAAATTTATGTTCTGAACATTGTATTAATTTTCTAAAAATGAAGTCCCCTTTTTGAATCGTGTGCTCATATATAATTGTAATTTTATTTCATAATAAAATAACTAAATTTTTTCCTTATAAATACCCATAAAAATTACATAAATATTAGCACAACCATATAATTTAAATGCCTCATGAATAGGAACCAAGGAATTTACCTTATGATACATATCACATTGCCAAGATTTTTAAAATCATAAAAATTAACTAAAATGTGCTTTTATTCTAAACTAGTATCGATCCATGTTAACCTTGGATCTAACAAAACCTAAGGGATCAAATCTCTTGACGTGAAAACCTATTTTAAAGTGAAAAACATGAAGAAATGTTTTCAACTCAATATATCTGATCCCTCTTGGCACTTGGTAGATATATGATTAATATGGATTTACGTTGGTGTTTTTCCCACCAAACTTCCCACTCTTAAATTTAAATTTGTGTGGGGCCCCTCCATATATAACTTACTATCGATCTAAAACTTCCAGTTATGGAACCTTTGTGAAGAATATCTTATTTTTTGGACCCTAAGCCTTAAAACTACCCTATCAAAAAAAAATCCCATTTTTTATACCCTTTTGTATCATAGATCTAAAATTAGTAACTTTTGTATCCATTAAAAATCTCATCCTCTTAATTTTCTTGACGTCGACAACACATAAAAAATTTTCTCTCACTTTTCTCATAGTATTATTTATCTGAGGTCAAAATTCAGAGATAAAAATTTCATGTTGATATTCAGTCTGATACCTTTTTTTGATTTCCCAATGTTGACACTATCAGGGAAATATTCTTGCTTTTGC
This sequence comes from Pinus albicaulis, assembly GCA_034641835.2. Taxonomy (NCBI): domain Eukaryota; kingdom Viridiplantae; phylum Streptophyta; class Pinopsida; order Pinales; family Pinaceae; genus Pinus; species Pinus albicaulis. The sequence continues at coordinate 414,939,776 of CM076573.1, forward strand.
AGATACACCCTTCATCGAAGATCAAAATTTGGGAGGAATAGTTCTGAAGGTTTTTGATACATATTAACTCTTCCCAATCTCCCAACTTCTAAAAAATAGGGGGAATATTTTAACTTTGGGAATCCCATTATCAGGTTTAAGTTTTTTAGAGATAATCCCAATATTTGTCTAAGAATGAACTATGCCTCTCAAAGCCTTTTCTTTCAACCTTTGTGCGAAAGGTGTGTACTATATTTTCCTCAAGATATTTTTTATTTATCAAATTCAATATAACACTATTATCCATAATAAATATTGGTGTCACCTTATAGCATTAATGTTAGGATCCTCTCATTATACCTCATCTATCCCCACATGTACCTAACATTAAGACATGATTTCATATGACGAACAGCCTTGGTGGAATTAATTCCTAACCCATAGTGCATTAGCAACTTTCCTTGATCACCCCAATTCATTCCTATCTAAATTACCACCCCTTAGGGTCGTATTAACGTTTCCACTTAGTTGTTACATTTTGGAGAACTTCTATACAGTATTTATACAATCCTTCCCCCTCCTTCTTCTAGTGCTACATCATTTCATTGTTCATTGGATTTATATTCTCTTCCAGCACTAAGGCTTGCACCCACTATTTAAAGCCTCATTACTTAGTTTGATTCCACTCCAAGTAATAAATTATATTTGAATTTGTTTTTTTAATGAAATATATAATGCGAAGCTCATGGTGGTTATTGCACACAAAAATTGAATATAGTAAATAAAAAAAATGTCCAAAAAATGTAAGGGAAATACGTAGAATATTAATATTCCAAATCCCATAGTGTTATATCCTCTTATAAATGAAATTTTCTATGGGAATACCATATATTTTGATGGAAGAAACATACATCCTGATTGGGTTGAAATATCACTCCTAGTCCCATTCCCATTTCGATACACAATATGAGAACTATACAACATTGTGTCATATCAAAAAGTTTGAGATACATCATATTTCCATATGGTCACCTATAATTCCATACACTTAGTCATGGTGCAGGTCAACCTGCAACAAGAGGCCATTTTGAATAGTAAAAATGAATTCATAGCCTCTTTGAAGGGTGATTCTTTTAATGAAATGTACCATTTCAAACCAGCTAAGATTGAACTGGAAAAATATTTTTTAAATAATTTCTTTACAACCCACCCCAATTTTATCCATATTATAAAGGATTGGTGATGGGATAGTGATTCGTTCAAAGAATGTGACAACAAACAATACCCTACGCAACATCTATGGGCATTTTTATTCCACTTCGCAGTCATGATTGATAGATTTTATTGTGAGTTCAACATTTTCGAATTCAAAATTGAATGGTTGCATTTAGTAGTGGAAACAATTTCCATGGGTTGTAGATTCAATTGGTCAAACATTTTGTCGAGAAATTTATTTAAATCCCTCTTGGAAGTGAAGGATGCTTCAACCAATCAAATCTCCTCATTCTATATGTTGACTTACTTAGTAGATGGTTTATGTGTCACTAATGAATTCCTATGAATGAAATAGAAATGGACTCTAATGCTCCCTCTTATACATATTTAATATCAAGAATTATGGTAGGATTGTTACCACAAATTCAATTATGAAACTTGCCAAAAGTTCCTGGCCTAAACCCATCAAATCCTCTTCGATTTTCAAGCACCCAAAATATTTAAAGAAGTGAGGAATTATATCAGGGGAATAGGAAATTGGTATTGTAAGGGTAATCATATCTACATCCAGATATTTGGTCATTCACTACCCCCTCAGTTCATGCCTCAATTGGTTCTCAGTAGGATCATGATCATGGAGATTTCCTAGTAAGTAGGAGTTGGGGTAGCATTAGCCCTAGCTAATAATAATAAAAGGTCATGCTCAGGCTTCCTTATAAGAATAGGACATTATGCTCTAACAAATATTCCCTAGGAAGTGAAAGAATCAAATAGCGCCAAAGTGTTCAAGCTCCTCATAGGAATCTTCAGGAGGCATGATCCCCATGGCATGGTGAATGTTGCATCTAAATTTGCATGCAAGGAGCTATTGCTCTGTGATGTCATGTTCAAATCAAATCACCAGGTAGAAAAATGAAATACCAATAGATATATAATAATGTCTCAAACCAAATGATAAAACATGCATCAAAAAATCGGTTTTATAGACTCAAGTAAATATGTGTGCACCTTGCCTCCTCGAAAATTGGGGAAGGATTTTGGGTCTGATGAAGATTCTTGTGCTACACTCAAGCGATCTAATTTATCTGTACCTAACCTTGAACCCTACAGACAAACATAAACAAAAATAGACAACAATTAACCTTCCTCAAAATATCATTAGGTCAAAATATCATAGAAACAATTATAAAGCATGTTGAAAATAGATGGATAGAGGGAAGGAACATGTATTTCTATTAATCATGGAAAATCATATTATAAGCATACGACTTCACCTTAAAGCCTCCTCTCCATCATCCAGTAGAGTCTCCTCACTATAAACAGGAAATGAGCATGAAGAGCAATACTAAAGCAACAAGAGCCTCACAAGCTCTCTCTCCGGCAACAAGATAGCAGCATAGACTCAAGCTCTCTAACTCAGCAAGAATGTAGCTCTCTAAAACTAGCCTGACCCTGTCAAATGGTCCAGTATAAATAGGCAGAAGATAAGTCCCAAGAGGATGAATGTAGATGCTCAGGATGGCGAGAAGTCATGGAAACTGATAAAGGATAAGTCTTGGCCAGCTCGAATAAGTGGTGTGTCGAACTAGTCTCCTAGGGACCAAGACATTCTAGAATACATCCCCTAGTTGGAGGCATAGGAAACAGTGAAAAAGGCCATGTTCGCATGCACAAGGAAGGGTTAGCCAAGACTGGGATGATGTGATGTATGGATGAAGTCATGAAGTGATGAAGTACAACTGAAATAGGGATGGCCTACTCAAAAAGGTCAACATGCTACTTCAGATGGCTGACACAGGTTGAGACTTTCCTTGAACACATAATGCCATGACACGAGAGTGACTTGGTAGTATGAATAATGAGAATCGTGTGATATCATGAAATGACTAGGATATTTTTTCATAAATTTGTCTCCCAAGTCCAAAAGAGAGATAAAAGTATAGAACGGAGAACCTCCTAGCCATAAAGTACTAGGGTATTCCTTTTTCGCAACTAGTCTATTCGAGTTTAGAAAAGGGTTAAACTTATACTGGGTAGATGACCCTTCAAGTAATTTTACGAGCATGAAGGAGACAATTTCACTCATTAATATTTTCTAAATTACGGACTCTGAAAAAAACTTAAATAAAACTACTCTTAGGGAAAGGAGTGGTATAAAGGATAGAAACTAGTCCTAGTAATGGTGGAACTTCTCATGACATAAAGAGGACAAGATGTTGGACAATAGTACCACTCATCGCAGCGGTTCCACTAAGAAAGGATAAAACACCAATTGAAATTAGGTGATAGGGCAAGCAGATGATGACGACAGAAGAGAGAAACCAATGGTCAAACTGCAAAAATAGGCTTATAAATATGGAAATCTTGAGGGATAAGTGTGGAATCCTCCTCGAGTATGGACATAAAAGAGACGAAGAAGAGGACATGAGGCTCAGATTCTAAGTCATGGCGGGTCATATAGGGGGATTCTAAGAAGGATTAAAAATGACTGCATGGACACCAAGATGGAAAAGAGGTGCTAACTAGGGTATCCATGAGCAGGTAAGGTCTACCGCCGAGCAAAGACATGCATAAAAGAGAGTGGCTAAAGTCGCAACTTGACGGGGTTGGACGTAAGGCATAAAATTGGCACTGGCGGTAAAAATGTAATATGAAGATGATGGAAATGACCTACCCCTATATGACAGGTTCAAAGAAATGCACCTAAAGTCCAATGGATGTCACAGTAAAAATACCACCATATCCCGTAAAAACCATCCAAAAATACTAAACCCATGGTTAAATCACATAATGAAATAAATAAACATGGATGAAGTAAAAATAAGGCCATATATATATATATATATATATATATATATATTGAATTTTTTGCATAAATAAGGCATGAAAAATACTTGCATCACACACCAAACCAAAAATAGATAAAGCATCACTCTCCTATGTATAATATGTACAATTTCAATGTAGTCTCGTATGTCACACTAAAGTGTGCCCACATCAAGGTACAAGCCAAGGGTTTCTATACGCAAATTCATGGAGGGTAAGGGAACCATATGGCTCAGCAAAGTGGGACGATGCCAAAGGAAGTCAAAATGCCCAAAGTGGAAAGGTTTACCATGCTAGGGACATTGTAACATAGTCTCATTTTCAAAACTAACCTAAGGACATAAGGGAGTATCAGGACATAAAGGAGGTACAAGACACCCATCGACATGTGGTGAAGGAAATTCATTGGTAAGTCCGATAATAGAATCCCAAGACTTGGGTTGGATTATGAGTGGAATTTCTAAGGAAGGTTGAGGAGGTGCCCCCTCGGTTGATTCAATATTTAATTTGTCGATCTCTACTTGTTCTAAATCGGGGAGACTAGAGGCAGGAAGAGGGATAACCTCGCTAATATTATCAATGGGTAGATCCATGATGGCTGAGTTGACTTGATGGGGAGGTTTGTCATCAAGGGAGTCATGTGGAACAAGTGGAGGGGTGGCCCATGTGGGGAAATGATCCTGGTCATATTCCATATTGGGATGGATTTTCTAACCAACATCAAGAAGTACTAATGGGACATCCAGAGGAGAAATCACTTCCACAACAAGGGGCAAAAGGATGTTCACTGACTTGATCGACTTCCATAGGAGCAGGCGACACCACTGAAAGATAAGGAGGTTTAAAAGGTCCACATGTGTCAGAAGAGATCATATGCATAAGAGCTTTAGGAAAGGATAAAGGAATATAGAACAATAGTAATTGAGGAACTTTTAAACAAGTCTACACCAACACTTTCATAATAATATATATTATTATCCAAATTTTAATAAATTACTATAAATTTTTAAATGAAATTATATAAATATAATAGATATTATATATAATTAATATGTTTTTATTTTGTAATAATTTTTTATATTGAACTTACTCATAACTAGCAATAATAGTTATATGAATATTAAATTTAATATATTAAATATATATTTATTTATATATATTATCATCTAAATTTTAATAAATTACTATAGATTTTTAAATGATATTATATCAATATAATATATATTTTATATATTTATTATGCTTTTGTTTTGTAATAATTTTCTGTATTAAACTTACTCATAACTAGCTATAATAGTTACATTAATATTAAATTTTAACATATTAAATATACATCTATAAATTTTATTAATATATATCTATAAATATAATAAAATTTGATATAATAAATATATATGTATCCAAATATAAAAACGAAGAAAGACAGATTTATGTAGTTGTTAGGACCACCACTCCTGAGATGCATGCAGTTATTATACTCATAGTTCAAAAAGGTCATGTTTTCGTTCAGAATCCGGTAATGATTTTCAGAAAATCCAACAAAGGTTTGGTCAAAATCTTATTTACAGTTGTTAAACTTTAGTATTTTTAGTGTCTTAGAGGTTTTTGATAGTGTTGAATCCATTTTTAGCATCAAAAATGGATTCCAAACACTCCAAGCACCTGATTTTTTGAGTTTTAGTTGACCGTATTCCAGCAATTATCTGCCATCCAGGCTATTTCACAGCCTGGGTAGACAACTTCGTTATTATAATTTATAAACTCTTTTGAATGAGTTTTACTGACACTGATCTGAATTTTTTTTACTACCGTACATGCATGTATTGTTAATATAAATGTATTTTACTAAAATTGCTAATTACTATCAAGTATATATTTGTTCCTACCCAAAGTAACGTCCATTCCTTCTTAGATTTTATATATATTTCCAATGCTCGAGGATTTTGAAAGCTCAAATATACATGTAAAATGGATTCTGAAAACACAGAGATCAATGTGAAATGAGCAGTAACAGGTATCTATTGTTAGAAATTAATGGAGAAACTTAAGTTAGGATAGGATAGAGATTCTAATTCTAGATCTCAGATCCTAATATTCAGGGAGTGGTTCAAACCACCCGATTGTGAGAAAGCCTATATGTACTAGGTTGTTCTCTTGATTCATTGTATCATATTGTGTGAGTGTGTTTGTAAACTCTCCAGGTTCTCACCTGGAGAGTCATTTCATTAATTTTATCATGGTATCAGAGCTAGATTTGAACCTGTGTTGTGAGGAGGTGCATCTGGACGTTAACGAGGTTATTACAACCAGCGTATCATAGACAAACCAACCTGCGTATCCTGTGTATGATGTCATAAGCCATCCCCATCTCCATTGCAGCCGTGAGCTTCCATTGAGGAACAACGATAGTGGCAGAGGCGGTGCCGGTGCCAACCAGTGAGGAGTCAAGACGAGGTCCGAAGGAACGACCTTTAACTCCCCCTCCTGGCCTTACATTGATTAGCTGAACGAGCCTATGTGAAGGTCATGACAACCCGTGGTATTGGATGTGAGAGTGGAGGCCTGTAATTTAATTTGTTGGTACACATAAATTACATCAATTTGTTTATTTAATACACGAATTTCCGACCTAAATCCCCGCCTGACCAATTGGTGATCTGTGTGGTCATTGTGTTGTTCATGCCAATTTTGAGGCTCGCATTGTTGTTGACATCTGTGATTTGTAGTTATGTAGTGAACCCGAATGGTTTGCTACCTAAGTGAAGCGTGAAATCTGCTTGAGTGGTGGCATGGACTGCCAAGTTATGCCTCTTGATTTATGCCTCTCAAAACTTCTCTAATTGCATTCCTAAAGAGTTGTTATACTGCGGTTCGTTGTCTTGTTTATTTTTCTGTTGTTGTGAAATTTTAGTGCTGTAGCTGCTCCTTTATGATGTCCTTTGGTTCCATGAGAGCGCTCATCATGGTAAATTTAAGTAACGTTGTTGAAGATAACCGATTTGAGTGGAATTTACCTCAGCTGGCGAGCTTTAAATTGTGAGGTAGCCCGAAATCTTTGAGTGCAATAAAATCTTTTATCTTTGATTTTTCAGATCCATTGTCCAATTGCAATTGTTTGTATTACAATTTTTTTTCTACTCTCCATTGTAAAACTGCGTCTCCATTTTAAATTGTTGGGTTCAGGAGCTGTGAATTTAGATGTCACTGTAAATTCTTTTTGTGACTGTCAATTAATTATCAAAATCAATTATGTTTGCTACTGAGGTGGATAATTGGTTGTGTGGATAGCAGTCCCTATTGCTGCGTTATCTGGAGAGCCCAAAGGACGAGATTGCATGTTGATGCTTGTGTGATCTGCTTGTGTGTTCTAGCAGATTCACTTTGAAATTTTATTGATTGAGAAACAACCCATCTTATCAGAAATTTATGTCTCATTAGAAATTATTAATTACATGCATCAGAATTAGACATTAATAGCATTGCCAGCTTGTTGAGCTTGTTGAGAGGTCGTCTGTTGCTCATCGCAACAGCTGAGGGCACTAAGCCCTGCGTGGCATAGAAGCCACGGTCTACAAGGTTCTACTATTGAAGAGCTGCCAAAGGGATGATTCCTGCCTACGTGGTAATGGGGTTGTTGGAGCTCGTAAGAGGACCGAGTGGAGTCGAAATCTGGAAGCAAGACAAAACCAGATAAGCTGGACCTTTTAACAACATGTCTATATTTTTAGATATTTTTTATTCTGATGATGATGAAGATGATATTCTCATGTTAGCATTGGAGGCATTAGCATGAGTAGTATTTTAAATTCTGAATTTTTTTCAGAAAAACAATGTGGTTCTGTTGATGACCACGAGAAACAAGAGGCACAATATGTTGTGCAAGATCCTGATATTAAAGAGTCACGAGTTGATCTTTAGGAAGGATGTAAAGAGGAACAAAGTGTTGAATAACAATTTGACGAGCCACATGAAGCTGATGGCAAAGATGTGGCAGAAGAAGACAGAGCTAGAGAGAATTTAAAATGCGATAATTTCATCAATATTTATGTGTGTGCAGATGACAACATTGCTGAAATTTACATGCGTGACACCAGAAATGGTGAGAGAAAACAATTTCCTATTAAGCCTGTCATAACTTTCAAAAGGGCGAGGATAAGCGTTCAAGCTTTCCATCACTGGGGAATAAATGAGGCGAAGATACATCACTATCTCATGAAAAATAAAGTGAAGATGAAGCCTCATCCACGAATGAACAAATATGGTCTCACAAACATAAATACCAAGATGAAAACTCTGTTACCAAGTTTTTATGTCTTTTTACCATTGTAAGCCTAGCTGAGACTAGACCAGCATGCGTATGTTATCATATGTTATAGTTCTGTACCCTTTCTCCATTAAGGGGGAGTGTTAGAAATTAATGGAGAAAGTTAAGTTAGGATAGGATTGAGATTCTAATTCTAGATCTCAGATCCTAATACTCAGGAAGTGGTTCAAACCACCCGATTGGGAGAAAGCCTAATATTCAGGAAGTGGTTCAAACCACCCAATTGGGAGAAAGCCTATATGTATTAGGCTGTTCTCTTGATTCATTGTATCAGATTGTGTGAGTGCGTTTGTACACTCTGCAGGTGACTCTCTAGGTGAAAACCTGGAGAGTCATTTCATTAATTTTATCATCTATTATCTCACCTATTTTACTCACGAAGTTTTATTTTGTTACCTATTTTATTCAACATCTTTATCTAGATTGTAGATTTACACCGTTATATTTTCAAATATTCAAACTGGTAGAAGGAGAATTTAAGATGGCTCTCTTGCGACTTGCTCTGGGACAGGGTAATTGCTTTCTGGCTCTATCTATCCCTCTTTCCTTTCCTGCTCTCATGATTCTTAGGCCCTGTGTCTTGCTTCCCCTCGCTTGAGGTATGACAAAACGGGGATCTTATTTCACCCCCAATTTTTTTTCATATTCTTCAAATTCTAAGAATCTCAATTAAATTAAATTAAAGATATCATATTTCCAAAGTTTATTTAGGAAAATACATTACTCTCCAGGATCCTGACAGCCCCTTGGAGTGGGCAAAAGCATAATCTTGTTTTAGAGATATAGAGTTCCTATATATACATTTGTTTATTAAATCTCTCAGAGTATTTCTTTTACTATTTTCTTAGCATGACTTTTTATAACAAGATATTGTTTTTTTTCTCTCTTCATATTTGGGCTGAGGCGTTGTATCTATGGTGTTGTAATGTTGATATGAAGTCTCCAGGAGTGAGCAGGATCTTATCATTAATAATGAAAGTTACTTTTGCCATTGTTATTAATATTAAGAATAATTTATGCTATTAATATCCTGAGTAATTAATATTCCTAAAGCTCATCACTCTAATTCAAATTGTGGATTGTTATAATAGTGAAGGTTCTGCAAATTATGAAACTTAGATTGCAGAGGGTTTCAAATGGTGAGCTTAACAGGTTATTTTTAACATTTTTTTAAAAGTTCAACAGGTGAGCCTAAAAAGCATATAATTTTTATTATGTTTAAAAATACATGCAGTGTGCCAAATCTCTTCAGAAATATATATTTTATTGTGGTTCATATAATTTTTATTATGTTTAAAATTACATGCAGTGTGCCAAATCTCTTCAGAAATATTTTATAGTGTAAGAATCATATGGTATGTCTTTGGGTCTTTTTCACAAAAAAAATGGAGTTGTCATATCGGCTGAGAAGTTGCGACAGAGCATTTGAATTTTGGTGGTGCCTGTAGTGTCGCAGAAAGCTTCTCGGCAAAGTATCCATTACTGGACATCTCATGGCAAGTGAGCTTGTGCAGCATCAACCGAGAGTCAAATTGACATTGAAATTGTAATTGTGACTATGTTATAACATAAAAATTTGCATAGTGTTTATGAATAATATATTAAAAATAATGTTTTAAATGATTAATCAATATCCCATTTAACTTTTAAATGTACATAAAAAGATTTATGAGGAGAAATCTTGTCTTTTTAATTAATATTGATTAAAAATAAAGCATTAATGATAATGATGTGTCGAGTGTGTTTTCAGAGAATAAAACTAAAAGTTTCTTGTGGGTGTTTTGAGTGAATATAACTGAGAGTTTCTTGTGGGTGTTTTGAGTGAATGTAATGATCATAACACTTATTATTACAATATCATATATTTTTTAAAAGAAAGTTTTTCACTTTAAAAAAAAAATAATAAGCATAAATTAGGTAATTGAGCCATAGGAAAGTTGGCCAGTGAAGATATGCTTCTTAAGTGACAATGGTGATTTCCATAGTAGTTCCATATGGGGTTGTGCCTTGTGGACTAGAGAAATAAAGAGATTTGAAATTCCATGCATTGAACCCAACATCGACCTTCAAGTTTTCTAGGGAGACCTTCATGCCACAACACTTGAAATTGGAGGTTTCAAGTTCTAGGCCATGATGCTTGAAATCAGAGGTTTCAAGTTCCAGGACACAACGCTTAGAATTGGAGGTTTCAAGTTCCAACTCCATCGGCTTGATGACCAAATCAAACTTCTCAAGGGCGGAGAGGCTCTTGCTCACCGGGATCGTGAGGGCGACATCTAGGCAACCAATGCCGACTATGAAATGGAAACTCTTGTGAGAAGAAAAATAATGTATTATATCAAACAAAAACACTATAAGATTTCTCATGATCGAATTCTAAATGGTATTAAAACTATGTTGTGCACATCAAAACCTTAAAAGACCACTGCAAATAATAGAAAACTGTGAGCTAGATCTAACAATTTCTTAGACTCTTGGACACCAAATCTAATCGAAGAGTTGAAACTATGCTTTTCTTTCGATTTAATCGTATCATCCTGTAGTGAGAGTGTAGTTTAGGAAGAGAGATTCATAAAGGTTAGAGAGTTAGGTAGGTAGTTAACTTAAGTGAAGGAAGTCGTAGTAGATGAATGACCTAAAACATTTCAATCGTCTAACATTTGATTTGATGGCACATGGCCTAAAACATTTCAATCATCTAAACATTTGATTTGATGGTGCAGACATGTACACCATGGTAGATTGGGGAGTTGTTTTCAAAGACGAATTCCTTAAGTCATAATTATAATTTATTTTAAAGTAAAATTTTTTTAACTCAAATGGTTTGCTGAACAATTTATTTTCAAACTACATAAGTTTAAGCCTACATAATTTTAAGTCTCTCAAAACATATTATATGATAATGATATAAATTATGATAGAACTTTAGAAAAAAAAAGCCCGGTCCCCTCTAAATCTCAAAGTAATAAATATAAATCTCTAACACATATTTATATTTTATAATTGAATTTCATCATTAAAAATAAAGGATATTGAAAAATACTAATCATGTACAAATTTAAATACATTAATAAATAATATAATAAACATTATACTTAAAATAAAATGAAATTTTTGTTTCCCTTTTAATATGTAAATATTTTTAATATTAAATAATTAATACATTATATAAAATTAAATAATAAAAAAATTGTATATCAAATACAATTTCTATTTCCTAATAAACTTAAGTTAAATAATTTCCTCGATAAACAAACTACATAGTAGTGTGTCCCTTAGTTTAAATAAAGCTAAATTAAAATAAAAAACCTTGAATATTTGGACAAATGGAAGCCTCTACAAATGCATGCCGAAATCCTCATTGTTTTTTACTTTAATTTAGTTTTATTTAAACTAAGCCGCAAGTAATGAGCTTACCAATGTTAGTTTTACTGTCTTGTTTGGAAAACTCCTGTATTATAAGCTAAACTCTGTTGTGTTTGGAAAATTTCGGAATAAAACTTTGAGGGTGCTGATAAATATTATTATTTTCAATGCTGATTTTTATTTTTTTGTAATGTTAATGAGTTATTGACTTTTCTCTTAAGAAATTTTCTTATACTATTTTGAATCAATAAATAACCATGTTATATCAAATAGTTATGCAGCGTTCTCAATATTTATTTCTCTACATAGTTGTATATAAACACTATAAAAGCAATTGGTTGTCTTTTTCTATTAGTTTGTTTATAGCTAGTTTTTTAAATGTTTGCCCAATTTCCATTATTTTTTATTAGTTGTCACAATCTTTTGAGTTTTTTACGGGGCTTCCTTACTATTTTCCATTGCCACAATATTGGGAGTTCTTTGAGATTTGTTGAAATGCATTTTTTGGAGTTTTCACATAATATTACTCACTTCTCCATTTGGATTTTCTTTCCTTTATATTTATTGGTTTCTTTGTTTGAAAATTTGGGAGGAAACAAGAAAGCTATATATGATAAAATATGGCCATGAAATTATACATGATGAAGTGATCCAGATTTATGCAGGAACGCAACAGAATACAGAAATAACCATAAACATATACATACAGCGGAAATAAGGCTTCATTTCATTAATATCAAATCACAGAAATATTCTTACAAACATGATGAAAATAAAATAGCTAGGGTGTTGGTAGTGAATCTCTGTGAAGAGATGTGGCAACTACAAACCTTTGAACTGTATTACAATGAGGCTCGAGGTCCTATTTATTATGGAGAAATAATGGAGAATTAGAAACGTAGAGAAACCTAACCCTAGGAGATGAAGTGCCAAAAATATGGGCCGTATTTGGGTAAACTAGTGTTTCAACTTCCCAGGGGCATAACTTCGGCATACTATCTCCATTTGGGGCTTCAAAACGGCTCCGGAAGTTCAGGACCCAAAAAACTGCTAAATATAGTGAGTTGTGAAAAAAAAATTAAAGAGACAATGGTGAGGCCCCAAGTGGAATAGGCGAGTGGCCACCAATATCCACCTGGATCATTTCTCCCCCCTTAGGAAGAAATGGTCCCCATTGCATTGAGTTCCTCCATGAGATGAGGAAAATTTTGTTGAACTTGGTCCCTCGTGAACCACTTGCCTTGGTGCAGGAGTTGGTCAGCTTTGACAACCCGATATAGTTGGATCTTCTGTCGATGAGTGTTCTTGATTTGCATGTCCATGATACAGTCTATGGTGGCCTACTCCATGTAGTCTGGGTTTAACTATTTTGGTGTGAGTTCTTCTGCAATGTCAAAGGTGTCCAATAGAGGTGGGAAGTAGGGACGAAGGCAGTCTACATTGAATACTAGGTGCAGACCAAGGAATGGTGGAATACTAATCTCAAAGGCATTTTTCCCTACAACCTTGGTGATGGTGTACAACCCATATTGGAGCGGGTGAATCTTGCGGTGGGGTCCAGTGAGGCGCTCCTTCTGCAAATGTAGCCACACTTTTTCGCCCACCTGGAAATTGTGTGGCACCTGATGTTGATCATGTCATTGATTGTACTTAGCATTGGCTTTTTCCAATATGTCATCAACCTGTTGGCGGATGTGCTGAATGCGCTCGATGAAGTTGTTTGCTTTCTGAGCTTTAGACTAGACATGAGCCAAATTGGCCTGAGTAGTTGCAAATGGCATGGCTACGTCAATGGGACATAGTGGCTAGAATCCCAAGCCCACCTGAAAGGGGTTGTGGCCGGTTGAGCTGTGGAGAGCCCGGTTATAAATGTGTTGTACATAGGGAAGGCTCTCATCCCATGTGCATGGATTATTTGAATTTTACATGCGTAGAATGTGTACAATCATCCTGTTGACAACCTCTATCTGCCCATCAGTTTGGGGATGGAAAGTTGTGGACTTGGTGAGCTTCGTGTCCAACATTGACCAGAGGCTGGACCAAAATGTGCTGAGGAACCTGCTATCGCGATCTAATATGATAGAATGTGGGATCCCAAAGTTCACCCACACTCATTCAAAGAAGAGCTTAGTATTGGCTTCTACTATGATATTCTTCTTGCAGGCCGCCATAATGGCCATCTTTGAGAATCTGTCGACGACCACGAAAACACAGTCGTTTCCATGCTTAGTAGAAGGAAGGCCTGACATGTAATCCATGGAGATCGATTCCCAAGGTCGACTAGGGGTAGGTAGCGGAGTATAGAGCCCTTGCTTCTTGATGGTCGGTTTGGAAATGGCGCACATAGTGCAGGATCTGATGTACTTCTCAACATCCTATCGAAGGTTCGGCCAATAGAAATACTTCTACAGTACTGCCACTATTTTCTCGACCCCAAAATGCCTAGCGACTCAACTGTAGTGCGCTTCCCATATCATCTTGGCATGCTCACTTGAAGGAACACAAAGGTGTCCCAGGTGACATAATAGTGCATCTTGGAGGTGAAAATGTGGAACTTGCATACCCCCCAAGAGTGTTTGGTATGCGTGGCTAAATTCTGGATCACTCTTGTAGAGAAAAAACCAATCAGAAGTCTCATGCCCACAACAGTTGAGAACGGTGGTTATGGCCACGATCGGTGGTCGGCTGAGGCAATCTACAACATTATTGGTGCTACCCTTCTTGTACTTGATTTTCAAATGAAATTTTTGCAGATATGTGGACCACTTCTGATGGCGATCATTCTGCAACTTCCCTTGTGTCTTTATGAACTGCAAGGGTCGGTGGTCTGTGTGGATAATTGTCCCCTTCCCCAAAATGTAATGCTTCCATTGTCGACAAGCCTACACAATGGAATACATTTCTTTGTCATAAGTGGGATTCTTTCGAACTGTGTCAGACAATGTCTCACTGTGATATGCCACTAGATGCCCCTATTTAGTAAGAACTTCCCCAATAGCATAGTCAAAGGCATCTATCTCGATCTCAAATGGTTGTTGCAAGCCTCATAATGTGAGCATTGGGGTAGAACAGAGGCGATGTTTCAATTCTATGAATGCCTTCTATTGAGATTCTTACCAACAGAATTTTTCTTTTGCTCCTCCCTTGGTGACTTGACTCAAGGGCCAAGTGATATGAGAGAATCCCAACACGAACTTGTGGTAGAAATTAGCAAGACCCAGAAAGCTACGCAGCTCTATTAGGGTGGTTGGGGCTGGCCAATCCTGAATGACTTGGATCTTGGCTAGATCCACATGCACCCCCCTTTCATCAATAATGTATCACAGATATTGAACCTGGGTCATGCCAAAAGTGCACTTCTCCAAATTGGCACACAACTTGTGTTGCCGCAGTGTTTGGAGGACTTCTCGGATGTGGTGGAGGTGCTCTTCCCAAGCCTGGCTGAAGATAAGACTTTCATCCAAGTATACCACTATAAATGAGTTGGTGAATGGACGCAAGATGTCGTCCATCAACCTCATGAAGGTTGTAGGAGCATTTGTCAATCCGAAAGGCATGACGATCCATTTGAAAAGGCCCTCCTTAGCTTTTAAGGCAGTCTTCCACAAATCAGAGGGTTCGATTGGTACCTGGTGATATCCAGACTTCAATTCGATCTTGCTGAAATATTTTTCCCCTTTGATTTGGTCCAGAAGGTCATCAATCCGTGGGATCAGGTACCTATTCCAAACCGTGATCTTGTTCAGCGCTCGATAATCAATACAGAGTCTCCAAGTCCCATCCTTCTTCTATACCAACACAATCGGGCTCCCACAGGGCGATGAACTTGGCCGGATGTGACCTTTCTGTAGTAGCTCCTGAATCTGCCTCTTGATTTTGTCATTCTCGAGAATAGAGCGCCTATAGATCGGTCCATTGGGTAGCGGCGCACTTGGGGTCAGGTCAATGGGGTGCTTGACCTGATAGTGTAGACGCACCCCTATGGGTGAGGTGAAGATGTCCCCATACTCCTCCACAACCTTGTCCATTTGTTGTTGTCGTGCAGAGGAGCCATGTCTGGAGGTCATGGCCATAGTCTTCGTCTTGCCCTGGGGGCAGATCATCAGGAAAACAAATTTCCTGGTTTGGGAAATGAGCTTACTACATTGTTTTGCAGTAACCAAAGAGATTGTGGGAGGCGGTGGTACCTCTGGTATCATGTACAATTTATTTCCCAAAGTAACAATAACAGCGCAAGGTCGGGACTCATACACAACATGTCGTTTCCACAAGTATGGTTGGCCTAATAATACATCAAAAACATCAATAGGAGCAATGTCACGCAATACCTCATCCATGAAGGGCTTGATGCTATAGGGAAGACAACACTGCTAGCTGACGCAAAGATCCCGTCCTTGGTGAAGCCACCTGATGATGTATGGTTGTGGGTGCGTTGTGGTCAGCAAGCCCAACCGCTTCACAACATCTGCTGAAATGAGGTTCTTTTGGCTCCCATTGTTGATAATGAACCATAGCAGGGAACCTTTTACCCACATCTAGGAGTGGAAAAGACGCTCTGCCTCCTCTGGATCTTCTAGTTCCTCCTTCTGGATCTTCGTAGTGGCAACAATGGTGTTGAGGTCCGCATCAATAATTTGCTTCCCTTTTTCATTCACCTTGTCAGGTTCTAATTCAGAGTCATAGCATGCATCTAATTCAAAAGCCCTCATCTCAGCCACCAGCAACTACTTGCCTCGACACTCACTTGTGTTGTGAGTGGAGCTCGTATGTAACTCACACCATTTTCTTGTGTCCTTTGGCTTCGCAGTGTTGTTCTTTGCTTGTGTCTTTGGCAAGTTGTCTTGGGCAGCCATGCCTTGGCTTTATCCTTTGTTCTGTGGTTTGGGGGCACCTTTCCCTTGCTTTTGATTTGCAAATCCAAAGTCTCGCTTCTTCTGTTTGAATTTCTGCTCAATCTTGGTAGCATACCGATATGTCGTACCAAGCGAGGAGATGTTAAGGAACTCCATTTGCTCCTGAATGTATCTATGCAGACAACCGTGATACTTTAGCATGAGATGTTTCTCTGAATCTTTGATACCCAACTTTGTGCACAGGGTATGGAACAGATTCGTTAGCTCATGCACATCTTGATCCCTTTGTTACCGCAGTGTGGTCCATTGTATGTACTTGTCCTCATAGCTCCCCATGGGATATTATTGTTCCTTGATGGCATCTCGGAAATAATTCCAAGTGGGTACGGCTGAGAACATAGAGGGTTCTGTCTCATTCGTTTTCTCACAGTAGGTTTCCCACCGGTCCTTGACGTGGGGGGTAGCTTTGAGGAGTGAAAAAATAATCTTCTCCCGGTCGAAAAAATCATGAACTGAGAAATACACTTCTAATGATACAACCATCTATCTATAGCATCTGCATCTATTTGACCCTCAAATATGGGAGTTGCGCCTCCAGAGTGGCTGCTGGATGCAGATGCGCCACTAGTGGGCAGTCGTTGAAGGATCTGGGCAAAGTTATCCATCATCACGTTCCTTTGTTTTTCAAGGGCCTCCTCAAGAAATATTTTGATAGGATCTCCTGCTCCCTCATCTTTCTTTTCGTCCCCCATGGGCGTCCGTCGGGGTTTGCGAGGCTGATCTTGCAAAGGTTCCACCAGATCGAGCCCTAACTCCTTATACCCTGACCTCGTTGGGGACATGCAAATAAGGATCGAGAAAAAACAGACCACTTTGATACCACTGATCCAGATTTATGCAAGAACGCAAAAAAATACAGAAATAACCATAAACATAGACATATAGTGGAAATAAGGCTTCATTCATTGATATCAAATCACAGAAATATCTTTACAAACATGATGGAAATAAAATAGCTAGGGTGTTGGTAGCGAATCTCTGAGAAGAGATGTGGCGACTGCAGACCTCTGAACTATATTACAATGAGGCTCGAGGGCATATTTATTATGGAGAAACAATCGAGAATTCTAAACATCCAAAAACCTAACCGTAGGAGATGAGGCGCCAAAACTATGGGCCCCATTTGGGTAAATTGGTGTTTCAACTTCCCAGGGACATAACTTAGGCATACTATCTCCGTTTGAGGCTTCAAAATGGCTCCGGAAGTTCAGGACCCAAAAAACTGCTAAAAACTGTAAGTTGTAAAAAAAAACTAAAAGAGACAATGGTGTGGTCCCAAGTGGAATAGGGGGTGGCCACCAATATCCACCTGGATCAATAAGTAGCATAACAATGACAAAAAAATCACTATAATATTAAACTTTGTCATAAATTTATAATATGAAACTTTGCTATAAATTTTGTGTCTCATTTTATTTGGTGTATTTTTTCAAAAATAGAAAAGAAAAGAGCCACATAATTTTCTTCATTTCACTTTTTAAAATAATTTATAAGTTGTCCTTCTTCAACTTGGTTTAACCATTCTTAAAAAATTAATAGATATAAATACCAATTCTGAAAAATAATAAATGCCAATTCCAATTCTGAATTTTATAATTTGTAAAATATGTATAATATTTATATTGGAATTTTATAATTTGTAAAATATGTATAATATTTATTATATTTTAATTTAATTATTAATACATAATGAAAAAAATATTTTCAATCTTTCTTTATAAATTAAACTATCAATTTTATTTAACACAGGGAAAAAAAAATATCTAGATAACATTTTAAAACACAACATTATATTATATTTTAATAATAAATTATATTCTTTATTTTTTAATAATTAAAAAAAATATTTTTTTTTTCAAATTAAAAATTAATTATAAAATAATTTTCAATTTTACACCAACTAAAATATCATCAATTTTACTCCAATTAAAACCCACCTTTTTATAATTCATATGTAACTTTGGTCAATACTTAAAACATATTAAACCTTATCGCTGTGTTCGTACAATTATTTTATAAAAATTTCCTCTGAAAATTTACATCATTTAATTTATTAAATGTTTCGAGTGAATGGTTTATCAAATTTCTTGATTCATGAATTGTTAGAGAAATCAAATCGAAAAGATTTCAGAAAGGATCGCGGATTAATAGAATATTGATAAAGAAGCATGGTACAAGAAGGATTTCTGGCACAATCTTTCAGCTTAGGTACGTGGACTTAGCGGGTTTGATTCTTGCAAAAAGTTAACGTTTTGCTCGGTGATTTATTTGTTAACAAAGACTTCAAGGGTTTGAATTTTTTTTAAAGTTAACGTTCTGCTCGGTGGTTTATCTGTTAACAAGGACACTAGCAAACGATTTGTTGCTTAAGAATTTCATTTTCCATGTGCCAGACACGAAGACACGAATTAATGAATTAATGTTTTTGAGTATCACTTCTCTAAGATACGTGAAGGGCACGTTTCTTTAAAAAAAAATAGTTTTTTATTTGTAATAATTTTCTATATTAAACTTACTCATAACTAGTAATAACATTTATATTATTATTAAATTTAATATATTAAATATACATTTATAATATATATATATATATATATATATAATAATAAAATACTATACAATTTTAAAAGTTTTTATAAGTTTTTATATAAATATAATTGATATTTTATATAATTAATATGTTTTTATTTTGTAATAATTTTTTATATTAAACTTACTTATAACTAGTCATAACAATTACATTAATAATAAATTTAATATATTAAATATATTTATAAATAAAATTTATAATTTTTTTATATAAATATAATTAATATGTAGATAGAAAATCTGTCAAATTAATATGTAGATAGAAGTATAAAGGCTATCAAAACAAACATCGTTGCTCTAGTCTTAGAAGAGATTCTGTGGGAAACCTGGTACCTGTAGAATGAGGCACAAATGTAGAGTGAGACCCTTATCTTCAATAAGAGGCAGAGACAGACTAACGAACCAAACACCTAAAACTCTGAAGCTTTATACCTGCACAGGCACAAACCCACGAGAACGTTAATTACATAGATGAAGGGTTGCAAAAGAAACAAAAAGAAATGAGTAATTATGGATAGGAAATTAAGAGCCTTGACATACCTGCATTAAGCAAACCCCGAGTGGAATGAGGGCTCTCTACAGAAAAGAAAGGAGGAAAGATCAGTAACTATACCCCGAGATTAGGAGAAAACAGAATCTGAATTCATGAGTAGAGGGTTCTGCTACGATAACTTACCTACAACAATAAACGCCAACCGGTATGTCATCGGAAGAGGCATAGCACATCACACAAATCCGGTATAACCCAGCCAAACATTGCATAACAAAAGGGAGAAAAATCTCAGATAGGGAACCATTAAACAAAGCAAAGCAACCGCCTGAAGGACAACCTTGTTACGTTGAACGAAAAATGAACATGGAAATCCCAAACCAAAGTAAACGGCAGTATGACAGTGAGAAAAAATCAGGCACAGGTTCGATAATGTAAATCAAAACAGTGCAAGACTATAACTTACCCTCGTAAATGCCACGGAAAGATGGAAATGAGACTAGATACCTGGAGCTACGACCGGTTTGCAGAGTAGCAACGCCACAGCAAAGCTCCATCCGAATGAACCAAACGATTAGGGTTTGGCAGGGTTGATTACCCTAAGCCACCAAGAAAGAATTCCAGCCATAGATCTCATCCAATAGATCCGACGATAACCAAATAGACAAGTGTCTATTCCATAATATCAAAATCAATGCGATGGTACAACTAATCCGCACGATGTTCATTATTATAAGCCAAATTGAAAATCCCATTATGTGAAAATTTTCAAAACCAAGATTTGTGTTAAATCATTTAAATACCATGGGAGTTTAAAAGCCAACAGTGTCGTGCACAATAATGAGGTAAATCTTTTCCAACCCTTGGAAAAATCAACATGTAGCAATGTATTAAGATGTAACAATATAATTGCGATAACATAAAGGTAGTCAACTTTAGTGTAGTTTAAATACTACATCAATAAAGTCTGAGAAACGAAGTGTGACTACAAGTTAGATGTGAGTAAACCGTAGTAGTTACCTTACACAACGTACATCCCATTAAATGAGGTAAAAAATAATTTTTTTTTTAATGTGGATTTATGGTAGATGTTACAAGTGGTATCGGAGCAGTGTTCCCACACTAGGACCCTAAGGGTCACATAATATTACAAATTTTGTGTAATGATGAACAGAGAGAGAACAGAAACAACATAGTAGGAAGAAATATGAGGAGGGGGTCAACGCAACAAATACCCCATCATATGGGGGAACCTACACCCTAACCACAGTTGGAAATGAATCCTGAGATGTCAATTATGCTGAGTGTAGACCAACACCAGGGTAAAAATGCGAAGATGAGTAAAAATTGTGAGAATTGGGGGCGGAAAAAAGTATTCCTCAATATTTCGACCGAACATTCGTCAAAGTTCAGCCGAACTATTCAAGAGTTCAGTCAAAATTTTGAAATTAGTTTGGCCGAACTCATTCTGCCGTTTACCTTAACGGCGTATTGATGACAATGGCAAACAGATTTTTGGCCGGAGATTGAAAAACCAACAACAAAAGTTTGGATGGACTTTTAAAAGAGTTTGGCCGAACTATTATTTTATAAATATCTCGCCCGCAAAATCTTGCAGGTTTCTTGCTCACATCTGTCTCACGTGACGAGGTCTTGTTCATTGATTTTAGTTGATTTGTTGTTGCGCCACGACGAGGAGGGGAGTTTTATTGATTTGTGCCTCGACACTAAGGTAAATTTTGTTAATTTTGTTATTTTTTGTTGGTTTTTTTTAATTTGATTTTTTTTGTTCGCAGGAATTTGGTTGTCCTCCACGACGTCTTCAGCGTCTTCAGGAACCACCCAAGTTTGTCTGTAAATTTATTTGACTTTCCAGGTATGTATCATGAATTTCTTGTCGCCTTTTGCATTGAAAATTCATTCCAATCAAAAAAATCTCCACCAGCAATAAAACTCATCCCATTCAAGAAATCTCCACCGACAAGCCATACACACTAGTTTTTTTTTTATTAATTAATTTGTAATATAGATTAAATATTGTATCTAGAACTGATTCTGATAATCCTGTGGGATGTATACACTTTATGTATGCTTTATGTGCTTTATGTCTGTGTCTGATGTTTGTATTTTGTGAGCTTTATTCTGTTGTCCCGCTACATTCGCCGTGTCTGTTCACATTAGTTTGACTAAAAATATCCAACAACTATTGAAAATGGCAACAAGAAATAGTGAAGGAGGCCTCCTGAAACATCTTTCCTGATCCTAATTGGAAAGTGATCACCTAAACTAGGTGGGGACCACACATGTGATTTTTGTCGAAAAGTCTATTTTTAGACTATGTCTATTTTTAGACATATGGATCATGGACCGGGAGCTGCAGTATGCTATTCTTGGAGGATTGGTCATGTTGGTAAAAATAGATGGATCTCTATTTTTAGACTGGCGGGCTAAAAATAGAACAGTCAAATATTATTTACCCTTAATAATATTTGGACTCTAAACTTCAGTTTACTCTCTTGGAGCACTTCAGTTTGACCCCCGGATGTGGGGAATGCAGTTGCCAGAAGGATTTACGCTTTTCCTATGGGTTAGGTGAGCTAATGCATGGTTGACTTCAGTTAGAGCTCAAGTGGCGGAGTTCGGTGGAGTTGATGCGACAGTTGATGGAGATGGTGTTCTAGTTAACTAGTTGAACTAGTTGTATTTAGTTTAACTGGCTAATACACTAGAGATGAAGTTGTGTGAATTAAATATTATTTAATTCTAAATTATTAACTCATTATTCAACTAAAGAACACATCGGTTTAACTCGATGCATGGATAGTTCGGTGGCGACAAGTGAAGAGGTAGATGAAAGGGTTGAGTTAGCTATCGGTTGCGACATTAGTTATTACGCAAGTTACACACGGTACACTTGGAAGAAGTTATGACAATTGCGCGATTGGATCAGTGATATTCAAACTTGGATCTCTATTTAGACCAGCCTTGACTGTGCAATAGAGGCAGGGAAATTAGTGGGTGTGTTTTGAACCTGTGACTTGTTCAAAACCAAGCTAGTTCTGTGTAGCTTTGGGAGATAGTACTGAGTACTTGTGAGGAGTTTGTACTATGTATTTGTTGCATGTTCTCTCCATTATAATATACAGAATAGTTGAGGAGTTTTCAGCTATAAGCTTTCCCCATACATACTGTGTTAATGTGTGTGATGATTTGATGTGCGATCGCTTCTATTCTTTCCGCATGTGACAATTAATTGTAGAAGAGGTTATGTGTTATGCATGAAATTCGAAATTGATGTGTAATCGGGTTAATCTCCATTGAATAAGTGATTTATTCAGCTAATTTCTACATGGTATCGGAGCGATATTAATTGTTGAGATCTATTACGGTGATTGCAAACTTATTTCCTCGGACAGAGTCTACATACGGGCCAGGTAGCCTCCGGATTCATCTTTCTTCAGAAAGTGAAAGGTCTGGTAAAAGCCCATGCAGTCAATCTCTGATTTGGAAATAATTTTTTCTCAAGTGTAGATCGGAAGCGATTGAGTTATCAGGTGGTGGTGAAATTCGAATTTGCCGATTTGTGTTCTTGG
Source organism: Pinus albicaulis (assembly GCA_034641835.2). Lineage (NCBI taxonomy): Eukaryota > Viridiplantae > Streptophyta > Pinopsida > Pinales > Pinaceae > Pinus > Pinus albicaulis. The sequence continues at coordinate 414,963,071 of CM076573.1, forward strand.
TGCCACGGCGAAAATGTCTTTCAACGGTTTGCGACTCGAATATGCCTTGGAAGGAAGTTCGAATTATGTTGCATGGAAAGACTACATGGAGGCTGTATTATATGATAATGGGTTGTTGGAATTCGTGGAGAAAGAGATTCCAAAGCCTACTTCTACTGATGCTGCTGTTGCGGAAGCCTGGCGAAAGAAACAAGAAAAATGTCGAAGGATTTTGTTGGAGGGCATAAAGGATCACATAGTGTCCAGCCTGCATGGAAAGGCTTCTCCATATTTGATGTGGAAAGCCTTGACGAATCTCTATACGAAAGAAAGAGTGACCAAAGGAAGCTGGCGCTCAAAGATAGACTCAGAAACATCAAGATGGAGAAAGGCGACAATATCACCAAGTACCTCACGAAGTTCACTCAATGCAGAGATGAGCTGGGAAGTGTGGGGGTGACTGTCGAGGATGAGGACTTGGTTGACCTGGCTCTCGTTGGTCTTCCGAAGGCTTGGAACTCCTATCAGGACAGTGTCAATGGTCGGGAGAAGTTGCCGGGATGGGAGCGACTGTGGTCGGATCTCATGCAAGAGGAGATCAAGAGGACTACTAGGACGGATCTTCATCAAAGGTAACTGATGAAGAAGACTGCGCTTTGGCTGCCAAAGCAAGGAAGAGGAAGAGCAAGGAGAAGGCTTCTCAATCTGGTGCGGATGGTAAAGAGCGTGACATGTCCAAAGTGAAGTGTTTTCATTGTCACGATCATGGACATTACGCCACAAATTTCCCAAAGAAGAAGAAGAACAAACAGGTTGCTGGAACTGCAGTTGATGAGGCTCTTGCCTCGCAATTTGAGCTGAAATTCTCATTGATCGCATGCATTTTGTCTAGTGCATTGGGATCAGGGTGGTATATTGATAGTGGCGCTTCCTTTCACATGATGGGAGATGCAAATATTTTCAGTGACTTGGTGGAGAAAGGTCTCGAGATGCATGTTGAGTTGGGCGACGGTGGACGATACAATGCGACCAGCATTGGTACCATAACCTTTCAGAGGGAGTCAGGTAAACTCATTCTTTTACAAGATGTATTGCATGTGCCGATTCTAACAAAGAATCTAATCTCGGTCGCAATGTTAGAGGATAAAGGGTATGAAGTTGTCTTCGAGAGAAGGAAAAGTTTTCCTTCGGCACGAGAGCAACGGGACAAGTCGAAAGGTTGGGATTCGAGAAAAGAATCTCTCTGGACTTGAAGTAGATGGGATTTCTATGGAGCTTCCTACTGTTGGGAAGCGGAAGGAAGACATGCAACTAAAGCTTGAGAGGGAGCAAGTGTTGCATGCAGGTGAGAAAGACATGCAATTGAAGCTTGAGAGGGAGCAAGTTTTGCATGCAGGTGAAAGTGAACCTCGGGATGTGGAGCAGCCACAAGAGGATCATGGAGTGGAAGAGACCACTCATACAGAGAAATTTCGTGCTAGAAGGGCAGAGGGAGTACATGCAGCTATACCACCAGGTGAGAGGTGGGGCGACATGCATGATTAATCCCATGAGGAGATTTTTGGGCAAGATTCATGAGATGGTGTGGATCTCATGGATTGAACCTGGCTACGAGGTGCACACAGCGTAGTAGTAGCAAGATCATTTGGAGTGATTCAGGCAGATCAAAGTGACAGTGTCGGATACTGGAGTGTAGATCAGTGTTGACAGCAAGTGCAAGAGTGCATGGGTGCAAAGAGTCAACAACGTAGTGGTTCCTGATGACATGTGCAGTTGGCCAAGCAGAAGTTGAAGAATTTGATGATAGATGCTAGATACATCAAGACTGATTGAGTTTTTTGGAGCTTATTCAGTTTCAGAGGAGTTGCAGAGCAGATGCATGGAGTTGCATGGCGCTTGTGAAGGTTGCAGGGTGAATGCATGGAGTTGCATGTCGCATGCAATGAAAGTACTTTCTTGTTGAGAGGGAGTGTTGAAAATGGCAACAAGAAATAGTGAAGGAGGCCTCCTGAAACATCTTTCCTAATCCTAGTTGGAAAGTGATCACCTAAACTAGGTGGGGGACCACACATGTGATTTTTGTCGAAAAGTCTATTTTTAGACTATGTCTATTTTTAGACATATGGATCATGGACCGGGAGCTGCAGCATGCTATTCTTGGAGGATTGGTAAAGTTGGTAAAAATAGATAGACATCTATTTTTAGACATTCAAGTGGTTTCTATTTTTAGACTGCCGGGCTAAAAATAGGGAAGTCAAATATTATTTACCCTTAATAATAATTGGACTCTAAACTTCAGTTTACTCTCTTGGAGCACTTCAGTTTGACCCCCAGAGGTGGGGCATGCAGCTGCCAGAAGGAAATACGCTTTTCCTATGGGTTAGTTGAGCTAATGCATGGTTGACTTCAGTTAGAGCTCAAGTGGCGGAGTTCGGTGGAGTTGATGCGACAGTTAATGGAGATGGTGTTCTGGTTAACTAGTTGAACTAGTTGTATTTAGTTTAAATAGCTAATACACTAGAGATGATTTGTGTGAATTAAATATTATTTAATTCAAAAATTATTAACTCATTATTCAACTAAAGAACACATCATTTTAACTCAGTGCATGGACAGTTCAGTGGCTAAAAGTGAAAGAGGTAGATGAAAGGGTTGAGTTAGCTATCAGTTGCGGCATTAGTTGTGCATGAGATTTGCACCACACTTAGAGGAAATTACGTATGAAAATTGCGCAGTTGGAGCCAGTGAGATTCGAACTTGGATCTCTATTTATACCAGCCTTGATTGCGCAATAGAGGCAGGGCAAATAGTGGTTGAATTTTGAACCTGTGACTTGTTCAAAACCAAACCAGTTTGTGTGTAGCTTTGGGAGATAATCTTGGTACTTGTGAGGAGTTTGTACTATGTATTTCTCTGCATGTTCTCTCCATCTAATATATAGAATAGCTGAGGGGTTTTCAGCTATCATCTTTCCCCATACATACTGTGTTAATGTGTGTGATGATTTGATGTGCGATCGCTTCTATTCTTTCCGCATGTGACAATTAATTGTAGAAGAGATTATGTGTTATGCATGAAATTCGAAATTGATGTGTGATCAGACTAATCTCCATTGAATAAGTGATTTATTCAGAAAATTTCTACACCAACAAGCCACACACACTAGTTTTTTTTTTTAATTAATTAATTTGTAATATAGATTAAATATTGTATCTAGAACTGATTCTAATAATCATGTGGGATGTATACGCTTTATGTATTCTTTATGTCTACATTCAACCTGTATTCTATGAGATTTATGTTCTGTTTTTCCCTTTCTATTCGCCATATTCTGTTCACATTCAGTTCGCCTAGAAATCTCCACCGACAAGCCATACACACTAGTTTTTTTTAATTAATTAATTTGTAATATAGATTAAATATTGTATCTAGAACTAATTCTGATAATCCTATGGGATGTATACGCTTTATGTATGCTTTATGTCTGCATTCATTCCATATTGTATGAGCTTTCTATTCTGTTTATCCCTTTCTGTTCGTCATATTTTGTTCACATTCAGTTCGCCTAGAAATCTCCACCGACAAGCCATACACACTAGTTTTTTTTTAAATTAATTAATTTGTAATATATATTAAATATTGTATCTAGAAATGATTCTGATAATCCTATCGGATGTATATGATTTATGTATGTTTTATGTCCGTATTCTGTGAGCTTTATGTTCTATTTGTCCCTTTCTGTTCGCCATATTTTATTCGCATTCAGTTCGCCTTTATCTAGATATGCATTTGCCCGACCATGACCGAGTCAGTCAGTTAGCCTAGAAAAGACAAAGTGGATGTCATGATCTTCAATTGTTTTCCACAAAATAAATATTCCACCTTTCATGATATTTTCATGAATTTAAGCCTCTACAAAAAAGATAATATTTCTTATCATATCAGAACTTCCTCTAAAAAAATTAATATTTCTTATCATATCAGAATTTCATGAGTTGATCATCCCTAAAAAAGACATAGTGGCTATCATAATCTTTGACTATTTTGGACAGAATAAATATTACATCTTTTCATGATATGTTCATGAATTTAAGCCTCTGGAAAAAAGATAATATTTCTTATCATATCAGAACGTCCTTCAAAAAATAAAATATTTCTTATCATATCAGAATTTCATGAGTTGATCATCCCTAGAAAAGACAGAGTCACTATCATGACCTCCGACTATTTTGCACAGAATAAATATTCCACCTTTTCATGATTTTTCATGAATTTAAGCATCTGCAAAAAAATTATAATATTTCTTATCATATCAGAACTTCCTTCAAAAAAGATAATATTTCTTATCATATCAGAATTTAGGCCTGCGCAAAAAAGATAATATTTCTTGAACTTCCTTCATGATATCTATGGTTTCTCACCTTTGTTCAATATTGGGTAAAAGGTCATGGTCTTACCTTAATTTCTATTCTAATTCCCTTTCCTAACTTTGATTTTCCTTTTGACCTTTGAGATAAACCCAATCATTAAATATGATAGTCATCCCTTCTAGGGAACTTAGTATGGTTTGCTTAGTAGTTTCCAACCCTCATGATGATGTGAGGTGGTGTTTCAAACATGGGAGTAACTTGTGTTTGCATGTGATGCTCACGAGCCACGGTTTCTTTTGTGGGTTATAGACGATTTAGTTCTACCTCCTAAGATAAACTTTCTAAAAAACTTCCCTTTATTCCTTAAAGTCAAAATAGATCTATACTAAGGATTACTCTTTATACGTATTTCTACCATATAAATTCTAACGATAATTAATCACATATGTGTTAAAGTAGAATATGAAATAAGCCCTTTTTACACTTGGCTTGGCTCTTAGGTACATAGATGGGTGGGTTTGGGAATGTGGTTCACATGAAAAGTAATAGGGATGGATTTAGTGGAAACCTTTTATAAGATCAGGACTCAAACAATGAGAGAGAGAAAAAACCTTTTATATTCAATGTAAAACACATGCATTAACATAAAATTGTGATATTTTTCCTTCTTTCCAACTTATTCCATCCTTCTAGAAAAATCTCTTTTAATGAAGCAGATATATCCATAGTGATCCACTGATATTTGTTCACCAACAACTATTCCATTTTGGACTTATATATTTTAAAACTATTCTCATTGAATTTATGCATCTATATCTTTAAACTACTCAACTATTTTATTACACCATAGAATTATTTCGATATATCTCCCATTTTAATGGGGTCTATCACATTTCGAGAAAAACACATTAGCCATAAAAGTTTCTCATTGAAACCAAAAGCGATTTGATACAAAACATAGGTTTTAACCTTTTATAGTTAATTGTTTCAAATAGATTTTTAATTAAATGAAAAATATTCAATGTAAAACACACGCATATTAACATATAATTTTGATATTTTCCCTTCTTTCCAACTTAGTGGACATCCTTCTAGAAAAATCCCTTTTAATGAAGCAGATATATCCATAGTGATCCACTGATATTTGTTCACAAACAAATATTCCATTTTGGACTTTTATATCTCAAAACTATGCTCATTGAATTTATGCATCTATATTTTTAAACTACTTGAAACTATTTTATTACAACATAGGAATCATTTCAATATATCTCCCATTTTAATGGGGTGTATCACATTTCGAGAAAAACACATTAGCCATAAAAGTTTCCCATTGAAACCAAAAGTGATTTGATACAAAACAGGTTTTAACCTTATATAGTTTAATTGTTTCAAACATATTTTTAATAAAATGAAAAATATTCAATGTAAAACACATAGTATTTAGAAGAAAAAATTAATTTGATACAAAACATAGGTTTTAACCTTATATAGTTAGTTGTTTTGAAAATATATTCTTAATAAAATGAAAAATATTCAATGTAAAACACATGCACATTAACATATAATTGTGATATTTTCCCTTATTCCAACTAGTCCCTCCTTCTAGAAATATCCCTTTTAATGAAGCACATATATCCATAGTGATCCACTGATATTTTTTCACCAACAACTATTCCATTTTGGACTTATATATCTCAAAACTATGCTCATTGAATTTATGCATCTATATCTTTAAACTACTTGAAAATATTTTATTTCACCATAGGAATCATTTCGATATGTCTCCCATTTTAATGGGGTGTATCACATTTCAAGAAAAAACGCATTAGCCATAAAATTTTCCCATTGAAACCAAAAGTGTTTTGATACAAAACATAGGTTTTAACCTTATATAGGTAATTGTTTCAAATAGTTTCTTAATTTAAAATGAAAAATATTCAATGTAAAACAGATGCATTAACATATAATTGTGATATTTTTCCTTCTTTCCAACTTAGTGGACATCCTTCTAGAAAAATTTCTTTTAATGAAGTAGATATATCCATTATGATCCACTCATATTTGTTCACAAACAACTCTTCCATTTTGGACTTATATATCTCAAAGCTATGCTCATTGAATTTATGGATCTATATTTTTAAACTACTTGAAACTATTTTATTACATCATAGGAATCATTTCGATATATCTCCCATTTTAATGGGGTGTATCACATTTTGAGAAAAAACACATTAGCCGTAAAAGTTTCCCATTGAAACCAAAATTGATTTGATACAAAACATAGGTTTTAACCTTATATAGGTAATTGTTTCAAATAGATTCTTAATTTAAAATGAAAAATATTCAATGTAAAACACATGAACATTAACATATAATTGTGACACTTTCCCTTCTTTCCAACTTAATGGAAATCCTTCTAGAAAAATCCCTTTTAATGAAGTAGATATATCCATAGTGATCCACTGATATTTGTTCACAAACAACTCTTCCATTTTGGACTTTTCAATCTCAAAACTATGCTCATTGAATTTATGCATCTATATTTTTAAACTACTTGAAACTATTTTATTACACCATAGGAATCATTTCGATATATATCCCATTTTAATGGGGTGTATCACATTTCGAGAAAATACACTTTAGCCATAAAATTTTCCCATTGAAACCAAAAGTGATTTGATACAAAACATAGGTTTAACCTTATATAGGTAATTGTTTCAAATATATTCTTAATTTAAAATGAAAAATATTTAATGTAAAACACATGCAGATTAACATATAATTGTGATACTTTCCCTTCTTTACAACTTAGTGGACATCCCTCCAGGAAAATACCTTTTAATGAAGCATATATATCCATAGTGATCCACTGATATTTGTTCACAAACGACTCTTCCATTTTGGACTTTTATATCTCAAAACTATTCTCATTGAATTTATGCATCTATATTTTTTAACTACTTGAAACTATTTTATTACACCATAGGAATCATTTCGATATATCTCCCATTTTAATGGGGTGTATCACATTTCAAGAAAAAACACATTAGCCATAAAAGTTTCACATTGAAACCAAAAGTGATTTGATACAAAACATAGGTTTTAACCTTATATAGTTTAATTGTTTCAAATAGATTTTTAATAAAATGAAAAATACTCAATGTAAAACACATGCACATTAACATATAATTGTGATATTTTCCCTTCTTTCCAACTTAGTGGACATCCTTCTAGAAAAATCCCTTTTAATGAAGCAAATATATCCATAGTGATCCACTGATATTTGTTCACAAACAACTCTTCCATTTTGGAATTTTATATCTTAAAACTATGCTCATTGAATTTATGCATCTATATCTTTAAAATATTACACCATAGGATTTATTTCGATATATCTCCCATTTTAATGGGGTGTATCACATTTAGAGAAAAAAAACATTAGCCATAAAAGTTTCCCATTGAAACCAAAAGTGATTTGATACAAAACATAGGTTTTAACCTTTTATAGGTAATTGTTTCAAATAGATTCTTAATCTAAAATGAAAAATATTCAATGTAAAACATATGTAGATTAACATATAATTGTGATACTTTCCATTCTTTCCAACTTAGTGATCATCATTTTAGAAAAATCCCTTTTAATGAAGCAAATATATCCATAGTGATCCAATGATATTACAAACAACTATTCCATTTTGGACTTTTATATCTCAAAACTATGCTCATTGAATTTATTTCTAACTTAGTGGACATCCTTCTAGAAAAATCCCTTTTAATGAAGTAGATATATCCATAGTGATCCACTGATATTTCTTCACAAACAACTCTTCCATTTTGGACTTTTATATCTCAAAACTATGCTCATTGAATTTATGCATCTATATTTTTAAACTACTTGAAACTATTTTATTACACCATAGGAATCATTTCGATATATCTCCCATTTTAATGGGGTGTATCAAATTTTGAGAAAAAACACATTAGCCATAAAAGTTTCGCATTGAAAGCAAAAGTGATTTGATACAAAACATAGGTTTTAACCTTATATAGGTAATTTTTTCAAATTATAGATTCTTAATTTAAAATGAAAAATATTCAATGTAAAACACATGCATTATTATACACCCATATGTCTATGTAAAGTAGTGTGAGTGATTCCACGGGTCCTCTACACCCTTAATAGGGAATAATTCAGACAAGTAGAGTTAACCTCTACAAGTTCTATAGGCAGAGTCTATAAAGGGCCAAGTAGCCTCTGGATCTCATCTTTTCTCAAAGGTGACATATCCAGTAAATGCCCCTATAGTTAGTCTCTGTAAATGATCTAAATATAATTTCTTCATTTTAATATCCATAAACCTCAACCACTTTAAGGAAAATCGTGTACATGTTTCATTTCTCCCACAAATTCTTAGGAAATTTTTTCTAAAGCATGTACATGTCATGTTCGCTTTCTCCCATTAACTTTTAAGCATGTTTTTTGTAAGTGCATAAAATAAATTTTCAATGCATGTAAATGTCATTTATCTCAAGCTTTAAGGCCTAAAAATTGAACCTAAAGTGGTTTAACTCTCATATAATTTTGAGCTTCCATAGGATTTTAGTCTGTTTGTTGAGTGTTAACTTCTACAAGTTCTAAAGGCATAGTCTATAAAGGGCTAGGTAGCCTCTGGATCTCATCTTTTCTCAAAGGTGACATATCCAGTAAATGCCCCTACAGTCAATCTCTGTAATAGATCTAAATAGAAGTTATTCATTTTAATATCCATAAACCTCAACCACTTTAAGGAAAATTGTGTACATGTGTCATTTCTCCCATAAATTCTTAGGAAATTTTTTTAAAGCATGTACATGTCATGTTGGCTTTCTCCCATTAACTTTAAAGCATGTTTTTTTGTAAGTGCATAAAATAATTTTGCAAAGCATGTAAATGTCATTTCTCTCAAGCTTTAAGGCCTAAAAATTGAACCTAAAGTGGCTCAACTCTCATATAATTTTGAACTTCCATAGGATTTTAGTCTGTCTATTAAGTGTTAACTTCTACAAGTTCTAAAGGCAGAGTCTGTAAAGGGCCAAGTAGCCTCCAGATCTCATCTTTTCTCAAAGGTGAAATATCCACTAAATGCCCCTACAATCAATCTCTATAACAGATCTAAATAGAATTTTTTCATTTTCATATCCATAAACTACTACCACTCTAAGGAAAAACTTGTACATGTGTCATTTCTCCCTTCTCCAATAAAATTTTAGGAAAAATTTAAGGCATGTGTCATCTCTATTTCATTTCTCCCAGAAACTCATAAAGGTGTGAATTTTGACATAACTAGTTGTTTTAGCAAGTGCATAAAATTTATTTCTCCCACAAACTAAAGGCTTCCTCCCATTAATTCTAGATGTGAGTTCTACCATACAATTTTTAAGTCAAACTTTAAGATAAACCATGCACATGTCATTTATCTCATGATCTTGTGTCATTTCTCTCATGCATTTTCAATAAATGTCAATTTAATATCTATTTTTATTGAATTTGTTTTTTTTAGGGGATAAGAAAACCATTAAATATGGTTGAAAAATGGAAATTATGCATAGAACTTTATTGCTATCTCAATCTAGGGAAAGCAATGATTACATATGTGCTTTCCAATATTACAACTAGCAAAGTCATCCAAAGGAAAATGAATATACCGGGAAGAACAACAAACAACGAGGCATATTATATTGGATTGATAGATGGTTTGGGAACAAATATGGTGTATGGATCAAATGGAATTGTAGTTTTCATCAATTCTAAACTTGTGTGCAACTAGATAAATGGAATTTACCAAGTTAAGAAGGAGAGGCTAAAAGAACTGCATGGAATATCAAACAATATTGTTAGCCAATTTCAAATTTTTAGTATAAGACATTGTTCAAATGTGAATAAGATGTCTATTGATCTAGTGTGTGGGGAAATGCCAATTCAAGATTCATCTATCAAATATGAATTAATATATTAATTATAATTATATGGGGCAATGCCAATGCAAGATTCATCTCTCAAAGATGAATTAGTTTTGAGATGCTCTTCTTCAAAAATTCAAGATTCATCTCTCAAAGATGAATTATTTTTGAGACGATCTTCTTCAAAAATTCAATATTCATCTATTAAAGATGAATTAGTGTTGAGACTCTCTGCTTCAAAATTTATTGATGGACATTGTAACATATCATGAATATGTGTGTGTTTTGTACTTATAAATGTGTATTTTTTAATGGCCAAGTGTTTTTTTCAATTATATACCAAGTGTGCTCTCACCACACCATGTAAAGTGCAACTTGGTGAACTTCAAATTTGCAACAAGTGGTGAACTTCACATTTTTATAAAATTAAAATACGGGGAATTCAACAATTTTTTGTTTAAATGGATTTTCACTTATTTTTTAATGACTGTGTTTTTTTCAATTTTATACCAAGTGTGCTCCTACCATGTAAAGCGCAATTTGGTGAACTTACCATTTTTATAATTTTTTTTTCTTAAATTGAGTTTCACACATCAATTAGTGCTTTGAAAGTTGTGTTTTACATAATTTGTGTATAGTAAATTACATTAATTTTCTGAAATTTATTTTGAATTTGTTTTAAATTCTAGTCATTTAAAAAAATAATTGTAAATGTCCACCGTAGATATATATATCATGGAGGATGAACGACGAAGATCAACAGAATCACATATCTCTACGAGAGGGGGGGATCAGGGATTGAGGGATGTTCATGGTATTTAAATATAATCTCAAATCTCCATACATGTGTGTATACATGAAATTGATTTTTTATCAACTTTGTGAGTTAAATTAGTTGTTAATAAGTTTCTTTTTTTTATTTTTTAGGAGATAAGAGGAGAAGGGTCTCTACTCCATCCATGGAGCATGTGAATGGTTCACCCAGTCGTGGTATGGTTCACGCAATTTAATCAATGAATATGTACGTGTATTTATATGTATGAATGTATTTTTCAATTGATTATAAATTCGTGTTTGTTTATGAAGCTTCTCTCTCATCTCGAGAGGTTGGTCGTGGTTCAAATCCCCTTAGAGGGCCATCAGCAAGTTCAAGCAAGTTGCGTGAAGGTGGTGATATTTATTCCCCTGGAGGAAAATCAATGGCTGGTGGTGTTGGTTATCAACAGGGTCATTCTGGTTCTCAATAGTTTCAGGGTGGGGAAGATGCTAGCCAACCACATCGAGGTTGCCATCAATTTGAATATTATTTTCATTCAGTTTTTACAAATTTGTTTACATGTGTTTTTTCTAATATACAAAATTTTATATATTGACGCAAAGGCTGAAAATGCTCCAAATGTTGGTCTAAATAGATGTAGGGCAGAACGCTTCATTCAAGAATAAGGTTTTCCACCCACCACGACATATCCGGTGGACATTTCCAATAAACCATGGGAAAGAAACATGCAGCAATGCACCTTTGAAAGGTGTCAACAAGTTCACGCAAAATTGCAGAGAGATCTCGTGTCTTTGAATCTACCTGCTGAGAGTCGACAAATCTTGGAAATAGTTACACATTCTTTAGGAAAACTAGTAGATGTGTACCAAAAGCTTCGGCCAACCACGGATACTTTTGTGGATGTCATGAGAAAAATAAAGGAAACAGTGATGAGACCCAATAAATGGGAGGCTATTAAAGAAAGAGTGACAACAAGAATGGCAAAGTCTATGTCTAATTTTAAAGAAGGGCCGAAAAGAAAGATGTTGAAGGTGCAATATTTCAAGCATCCTGATATAGCTCACTATTTGTATAATAGACACCTTGCGGCTTATGAAAGACTCCCATGGAACGATGAGGTTCCACTCTATTTTGCAAAATTATTTTATGCAGAATTCTTTTTGGAAATGAAACCCAATTACAATGACCTTCCCTTTGAATTTTTTGGTCCTGGGAAAGGTCGATTATGTGAACATAGGTGCGCTAGGTGTGGTGCTGAGTTGCCTCGTCCTAAGCCACCATTGCTTATTTGACCTGTTCATGTCAAAACTTTGCGGTCAGAGATGGAAGCCACTTCTCAAATTAGTCGAGAAGCAAGGGATGCCATCATCGACAATGTTCACAGTGGATTGGGTGGAGTCAATGTTTGTCTGAATCGATAAAGAGCACGTGAGAATGCATGCACCAATTTTGTGTATTATACAGATGAAAAGAATGACAAAATGAGTGTTGAAGATCTGAAAACATATGCAAAGAATTGTCATAATGGTTGGCATGACCTAATTGTTCATGAGGAAGAGGGCATGGGAACGATATGTGTTAATGGTTAGGATTCAATTATTTTAACACATACATACAATTTGTAATAAATACAAATATATATACATACATTTATTTGTATGTACATTAATCTAACAAAAATGTATTATTATATGTTGCCACCATTTCCAGTTGTCATGCTTGATGAATGAAGAAAATGTCAATATCACATTCGGAGCCTCAGGTTCAAACAATCAAGATGGGTATTATGCAAATGAAGAGATTGACAACATGTGTGTTGAAGATCTAAAAATATATGCAAAGAATTTTCGCAATGGTTGGCATGACCTAATTGTTCATGAGGAAGAGGGCATGGGAACGATATGTGTTAATGGTTAGGATTCAATTATTTTAACACATACATACAATTTGTAATAAATACAAATATATATACATACATTTATTTGTATGTACATTAATCTAACAAAAATGTATTATTATATGTTGCCACCATTTCCAGTTGTCATGCTTGATGAATGAAGAAAATGTCAATATCACATTCGGAGCCTCAGGTTCAAACAATCAAGATGGGTCTCACCATCATGATATGTTAGCAAATGTTAGTGTTTTTTAAACTTGATATTTTTTAAATAAATAATTGTGCACACATGTACATTTTTATGAATATATAATAAAAAAATTTAACAGATTCTGATTCCGTCTGATGTTTTTGGGATGGCAGTACCTTCTTCTTCCTTAGGAAATGTACCTTCTACTTCCTTAGGAGATGTGTCAGGTTCACAAAAAGTATGGACAATTTTTCAATTTTAAAATTTATATGATTTTAAGTTATAAATATTCCACCTCAAAATGTTCCATTAAAAAGTGAGATATATCTATATCTTGAGTTATTTTAAATTTTTTGAATTTTAGGTTTTTGGAGACTTTCTTTTGGAGCCTCTCTTAGGAGATGTGCCAAATCCACCTACAGAAGTATTCAAATTTTCACTTTTAAACATATATGTTTTTAATTTATAGTTTATAAATTTAAGTTTAAAATTTTTATTATAAATTGGGATCTTGATCTTGAGTTATTTTATACTTAAATTAATTTTTTTAATTTTAGGTTTCTATAGAGGATTTATTTTCTCCACAAACTCTAGCAATGGAGATAGAAACATCCACAACATTTCAACCATTTGAACAAGTTGTCTATTTTTTTTTTAATATTATTGAATATATATATATATATATGCATTTTCAATTGAAATTTTTTTAATATATATATAAATTTTTTCATGAGGGGAAAGCTCACGGGAAACCCGAGCGTACTTCCCCAGAATTTCTAGATGGTGCGTGCGGTAAACCGTTCGGCAGACTTTCGGCGCCTGACCCCAAAGGACTCAAGGATCGAACCCGTGACCTCCCTCAACGGAGAGGCCCACGTATTGGCTCACTACCACTTGAGCTAACCCTTGGGGCTAATATATATATAACTATACATGTATATTGTACAGTTTACTATTGGAGATGTTCCCATGGGGGAATTTGTAGCTGACGAGCAACAAATGGAGAGGGAACCTCATGAGGTATTGCATGGCTTTTTTTTTATATTTTGTTTTCTACATGAAGTTCTATATATTCTCACTCAACTTTAAAACATCAAACTTTAATGTTTGTACGTGCATTGTGTACAAGTTCCCCATGCTTCGTAGGACCGCTCGCGGATTGAGACTTTGCTAGGAAAGACACTACATCCATCTCTATTTGATGGATGATTTCTAGATTTGATTGAGATTTCTAGTCTTAAATTTACTTTTTATATATTATCTAGATGCAGTCATATATATATAACTTGATACTTGATACTTGTGAAATCTACAAATTTTGGACATATTTTATGTGAACTACATTTGGATAGTTGAACTACTAGTAATGTTGTGATCTATAAATTAATGTTTTTCTTTTGAACTACATTTGGCATGTGAAGTAATGTTGTGTTATAATTTATTTTGTTTTTAAAACTTAAGTTTTGGATGGTTGAAGTACATTTGGCATGTGAAGTAATGTTGTGTTATAATTTGTTTGGTTTTTAAAACTTAAGTTTTTGGATAGTTGAACTACTAGTAATGTTGTGATCTATAAATTAATGTTTTGCTTTTGAACTACATTTGGCATGTGATGTAATGTTGTGTTATAATTTGTTTTGTTTTTAAAACTTAAGTTTTGGATGGTTGAAGTAAATTTGGCATGTGAAGTAATGTTGTGTTATAATTTGTTTGGTTTTTAAAACTTAAGTTTTGGGTAATTGAACTACTAGTAATGTTGTGACCTATAATTAATGGTTTTATTTTGAACTACATTTGGCATGTGAAGTAATGTTGTGTTATAATTTGTTTTTTTTTTTTTTAAACTTAATTTTTGGATGGTTGAAGTGCATTTGGCATGTGAAGTAATGTTATGATTTATAATTTTTTGTTAAATTAAAACTTAAGTTTTGGATGGTTGATCTACATTTGGCATGTGATATAATGTTAAATGTTTTTATTGGATAGTTGAACTAAAATTGGCATGACATGTGAAGTAATCTTTTGATATAATCAAAAAAAAAATTAAAACTAAAGTTTTTGATGGTCGAAGTACATTTGGCATGTGAAGTAATGTTGTGATCTATAATTTTTTGTTAAATTAAAACTTTTAAGTTTTGGATGGTTGATCTACATTTTGCATGTGATATAATGTTAAATGTTTTTATTGGATAATTGAACTAAAATTGGCATGGCATATGAAGTAATGTTGTGAAGTACAATATATATATATAAACAAACATAAGATTCTAGGTCTTGTTAGATGTGTTGAAAACAATCATAAAATTATAAAAATGCAATCTATAATGTACATATATGTCCATTATTTTTTATCAGTGCACATGTATAGAAAAGATACTTTAAGTTAATTCCATTCTAGAACATATATATCCGTACAACATTTTTCATCAATGCACATAGAAAAGCTATTTGAATAGTTCATTTCTTTCTAGAACATATATATCCAGTAATTCAACATTTTTCATCAACGATGAATAAGAATTAAGCTACTTTTCATCAATGGCTATAGAATTTAGCTACTTTTCGTTAATTTCATTCTAGAACATATATATTCAGTACGTGCAACAATTTTCATCAATGCACATGGAAAAGCTACTTTCAGTTAATTGCCTAGAACATATCCGACCATTGGACAGACAAATTTTGTACTAGATTTTCTATCAAGAATAGAGATGTGGATCAAATCCCACCAAAAGTCGGAGAAGTGCTCGGACCCTCTTGTCTGAAAGGAATATTTGTACAAAACTATATTGTGGATGATTTATTTACATTCCATACTTTTTACCTGAAAAGCCCACAAGAAAAACTAGTCACATTCAGTCTATGTATATATCCAGTACGTGCAACATTTTTCATCAATGCACATAGGAAAACTACTTTAAGTTAATTGCATTCTAGAACATATATATTAAGTACATGAAACATTTTTCATCAATGCACATATAGTATTTAACTACTTGAACAGTTAATTTAATTATAGAACACACACACACACACACACACACATATATATCCAATACATGCAACATTTTTCATCAATGCATGTATAGAAAAGCTACTTTTAGTTGATCCTAGTGTGCATGTACCAAAACAATTTTTACATGTGCAGACACTTGCATAGATAACATAACAAGGCAGCTCAATTTTTAGTTCAGTTCTGGAAGTTCTAAAACATAATCCAAAGAGAATAAATTGTTGGGAAGTTCAATAAAAAAAATTCCAATGGAATTCAATCTTCAATGATCCGTTCCTGATCAGATTTTGACATTTTCCATTTCTTAATTTTCATTTTTTTCTTTGATTGAACCTCTATCAACTTTATACGTGCTGCACACACCAAGTGACTATATTGACAACTTATGACATCAGGTTCATTGTCTTCAAAGTAAAAAAAATCCCTACTTTGATTAGTTTGTCTGAAAAATATCCTTTCAGTATAATAGATCCTCTCTCATATGGAAACCCGTGATCATTATAGTTTTCTAATAATTCATTTTTCGTTTAGTGCAACGCATCAAATAATACTTCACATTTTCATCATTGTCAACAGATGCAATTACAGGAAAAACATCTCCTGCACAATAAAAGAAAACTTAACAAACTTATGTATTTAAATTTATTTCTATATATTTATCATTTGAAATCAATTCAAATGTTACCTTCTCTAACAAGATCAGAAACTCGATCACCATCGGATGATATTGTAGTCTCCTCTGAATGCATTTCTTCAAACATTGCAACGGACATTTTTCCCTTTATATTTAGCTCTGTATGTTTCCAATCTTTTAAATACATTTTGTTTTCACAAACTTCATTGGATTTTGTGTTGTTTATGCAAACATGACAAAAACAAGAATATTTTCTTTTATCCAATGCAAACACATTTCTGGGCAAATTTATTTTAATTGAATGTAATTTTCAAGTCCCTTTTATTGTTTCGACATAATTTCCAATTGATCTATCTACTTCTTCGATCCCAATATGCCAAAAAAACCTTTATATGGAAAATTCAAAGAAGAATGTAAATATGATATCAAAATACAATCAAAGATAATCAATCAGATATAATCAAATTGTGATAAATGTACACCATTTAAAATTAGATATCCAATAAAAATAAAAATGAATGTACCTTCGCACTTCCCTTGATTGGTTAGTCTCATGGCTTAGAGCAGTGATGCACCATTGAACAACTTCTTTAGCATCAAAAAGTCGACTTGCAGAGGGATTCATTTGATATCTTTGAAGTGCTCATTTTATGCATGCCCCTGCACCGTCATGTTCTCCTTTTCCATGACCAGTCTTGAAGAAATTCCAACAATGTTTAATGCAGGTTTTCTTATGAAGACAACACAACCAAAAGAATGATCATGCAGATTTGAATTGACCTGCACATCCATCTCACCATATCTAGTGTTCATTGAATGTTATTCCATGACTTTTCAAGGAGTCACAAATCTTTCCAAAATAGTGTTGTACAAAATATGTATCATGTGTATGATCATCACTGATATAAAAGTGATATTATTTAATAACATGTCAATTTTCACTGGTGCTTTCTATATGATCGATGTTTTGTTCAACATGTCTATATAGAATATGGACAACCATGGAGACTTGGTCAGAATGATAGTATTCACTCTGAATTTCTTTTTGTGGAACAAATGTGTAGTTTTCTGCAAAATCAATTACTGAAAAAATGGTCCCTAGTGGTAAAAATTCACGAGATTTTTTGAATTGCAAGTCTTGCCATCAAGCTCTATGGGAATGCTTGGTGTATTTATAAATTTCTGCCTCAAAATTTCTCAAAAATTCTATCACAAAAATTTCTTCTTCTCGTAATTCAATTATTTTAGCACTATTTTCACCTTGAATCGATGTATGGATATATTCATATATCTTACATCTCACTTTCATGTAAGAAAATGACTGATCATTTATATGAATACGATATTTGTTTTAAAATTTAGTCAAATTTCCACAATCATCGCATTTTTTACCACCAACACATTTCTTTTCATAAAATAGTTCATCGCTTTGTCTTTCACATAGAATTTGAGATATGAAACCATGGATAGTGGAAGGAGGAGGTGAATCCTTCCAAAATTTTCTACCAAAATTAAGGAACGTGTCATAATATAACTCAAATTCCACATGATAACGACAACAACAAGTGTCGCGTACAGTGATAGGTTTTACATACCATGGTTTTTGTTGAACAAAACCACTGATTGACACATGAATTTCACGATTCTCTTCTTTGAACTTGTTGAAAAACTCTATCTGAGTGGTTTCCAAGAAATGTTTTTCATGTTGTTCGTACTGATTTCATGCTATTCTTCTTCGCATCACATGCTTTGCAGTTGGTGAAACACGTGAATTGTTCTTCCAATATTCATATATTATTTTTTTAACATTTTCTCCAAGTCTATCTTTGTATGGTTTCCTATAAATAGCTCTCCAACAAGCGATTTCATCATTTACATCTATTTGCAACCAAAATTTCCGATGTTTGTGTAAATTTTTTTGTGAGGTTCCTAATGCTCGTTCCATAGATTTTACCAAGTGATTCTCTTTAGTACTTGATGAAACCACTACCATATGTATTGCTCTACATACAACTGAAACATTTTTATGTCTAGATATTCTAATTGAATTTATAGCACTATTTATATTTTGTATCAAATTTTCCTTCATTTTTTTATCTTTGGTTTGATTTTCAAATACCCAATAAAGTTGTAGCTTCTTTTAATTTCCTTAATGATAGGAGACCTTTCAACATTTGGGCTTGAACTATCACATTTTCATTTATGAAGTACGTATTAAAAATGTGATTAACACGATATCGTATATAATGGTCAGCTCTTTTATCTGCATATGTGTGAGTGTCAACATTTTCTAACATCTCATCATAGACATTGATTTCATCTATACATATTCGAATGAATAGTACATAATAAGTTTACATATTGAATAAAAAACTAAATTAATAAATATATGTATAGTTTCAATAATATGTGCATGTGTTCAACATATATATATATATATATATATATATACCTTGTGATTCAATTTCTTCACTTGAATTTCTTTCAACATTTTCACCATCTTCAAGTTCAATATCTCTTTCACTTTCTCTTTCAAAATTTGGTATCTCATCATAAATTTTTTGAGGAATATCTCTATCTGTTTACATTGCAACATATTTTTCAAATTAGTTCATCAAAAAAATTAAGCTTCACTTTTACACTAGGAAAATTTTAAATATATCAAACTTATAATATTTACATTTACATACCTTCTTCAACTTCTAGTTGAGGTTGATTTTCCCCTTCAACATTTGAGAGTGCTTCTATCTTTCTTTTGCGAGATTGTCTCATCACTTCTCTACATTCCTCAGGGTCTCTTTTTCGATCATATTTTCTTGTACAATTCCTTCGATTTCCCATGATAATAGAGTATGAAGTTCAAAAAATTTCCTTCAAAAATTTAGACAAAAACTCAATTAAAAAAAACATCACAAAAGATTTAATTTTAAAAAAAAAAAATTTAAATTTTTTTCAAAAAATTCATACTTCAATCCAAAACACTTACTTCAAAAAATCCGAGAAAAAAAATGTCTTATAAAAATGAAATGAAGCTCAAAATATTTCATTCCAAGTCCTACAAAAAAAATTCATTTAAAAAGTTAAACAAAAACTCATTTTAAAAAATCATTATAAAAGATTTACTTCAACCCAAAACACATACTCTAAAAAAGTGTCACTTCAAACAATGCCTCCAAAAAATGTCCACTGAAAATTAATTCCAACTTCTTAAAAAATGCCAACTTAAAAAATACTTCAAAAAGCCTTTAAAAAAATATTACTTTAAAAAATACTTCCAAAAAATGTTCAAAAAATGTCCTTTGAATATTAAGCCTAAAAAGAGTCATTTCGAAATTAAGCCCAAATCCATAGTTTCAAAAAAAATGTATCACATACTTCCAAGAAATGTCCTTTGAATGTACCTCCAAAAAAATTCCTTAAACCCAAAACAATCTTTTGCAAAAATGTTCTTTGAATGTACCTCCAAGAAAATTCCTTAAACCCAAAACAATTCTTTGCAAAATCAGACCAAGACCTTTGTAAAATCAGACTAAATGTGCGAAAATATGCGAAAATAATGAATGATTTCGTGGCAATTTATATTGTCGCGGAATTTTATTTTGGAGGGGCTCCGTGGTATTTTCTGACAGACGGAAAATTGGGTAAAAGTTCAGCCGAACTTTTATACAAAATTCGGCTGAACTTTTATGTTTTTGGACTTGACGGGCCATCAGCGCAAAAAACAATTCAACTGAAATTTTTTTAAGAGTTCGGCTGAAGTAATGTGTCAGCAATTACACAGAACCAAGCTCTGAATATGTATCTGTAACTTTGGATTGATTAAACTCCATGAAACATTCTGAATTAACTGTCAAAACCAAGACAAGGATTTTCAGAATTGAATCTACTTTCAGTTAATACAAATTTTATGGAATTTCATAAATATTTACTAATTTTAATTAATTTTGTAATTAAATGGGTGCAAAAAATTTCTAAAGGTCATTATGATTTAGTGAAATCATAATTCTGTATCTTCCAAAATACATTGTAAAAAAAATTGATAAAATTATGGTTCATTACATTGGTCTGTCATCTCTAATGGGTAGTTTTTAGATTTTTAGTTTATAACTTATATGTTAAGA
This sequence comes from Pinus albicaulis, assembly GCA_034641835.2. NCBI lineage: Eukaryota > Viridiplantae > Streptophyta > Pinopsida > Pinales > Pinaceae > Pinus > Pinus albicaulis. The sequence goes on from CM076573.1 coordinate 414,983,996, forward strand.
AATTTCTTGCGTTGCAAAACATATTCAAAATATGCAGTTTTATCATATTGGACGAGTTCAAAAAATTCTAGTAATTATGATATGCATCCGTTGGCTTTGTAAATATGACGCAACCGAAGTAGACTCTGTCTAGATTGTTGTAACACATTTTTTTTCTCAAAAACACAAATTTTCAAAGAATACAACATTGTGTATTAACATGAATTCTTATGAATCCTTTGATTGCTAAAAACACACACTCAAAGAAACGCTAAGTTGACATATCAAATATGTATTAAAAATTTCCAAAAAATAAGCGATAGAAAGCTAATAAAATTTCCGACAACTTTTGTTTTTATTGCAAAATGAAATTCTAAACAGAAAAATTGTTTTAGCTTGCAAAAATTTGAAGAATAGAAATGAAATTTTTTACTCAAAAAAGGGCAAAAAGTGTAACCCAACTTCACATTTTCACCTGACTAGAAAACTAGTAAATTGTTGGAGGAACATCAGCACCAGACCAGTATTCTGCTAAGCACAGTGCAGAAGCTACAAGAGGAGATGGTCTGGGTTAGAACGTACAACAAGCGCTTAATGCAAGAGCAAGAAATAATACTTAAGAGTCTCTCAAACAAACAAAATCAGGGAATGATACAATCAAGTCTTGATAGAGACATGCAGGAGGAATATGAATGTCAAACAAGAGATCAAACCATCAACACACTGGAAAGAAGCCAATCACAGCGAAGTAACAAGAATAAAACTAAAATGAGGCTGAGTCAGGTAATGTGTCTGAATAGCAAGAAATTAAGAAACGGAAAGTGGAACTGCAAGGTGAGTTCCGGAAGATAAAACCACCCATGTTTGATGGAGAGGTAGAGGAGGTGGCTGAAGCATGGCTGATAAATATGAATAAGTACTTTCAAGTCCACGAATATAACAGAAATCCTAAGGCTAGGCTGGCCATATATCAGTTGATAGAAAAGGCCACTCTATGGTGGGAGGAAGTTAAGAATGTCTGCAGCATAGAAGATCACGACGTGACATGGGATGTATTTCAGCAATATTTTAAGGAAAAGTACCGAAATGAACACTTTTATGAGAATTTCACGATTTAAAATTGGGTCAAATGATGATGGATGAATACATAACCAAGTTCACTTCCTTGCTTAGATATGTTCCTTACTTAAGGGATGAAAAATCTAAGGTTCATCGCTTCTTAAGTAGTTTTCCCATCCATATGAAAGAACGAATTGGATTCATGAATCCAATAACCATGGACGAGGAAACCCAAAAAACCAAAATGTGTTACCAGCAATCCAAGGCAAGAGGAGAACTGGGAAAAATTTGGTTGCCCAAGAAAGGGCAGAAGAGAAGTTCAAGTTTTGAAAATGCTAGAACCAACAATTTTGAGACTTTTGCAAAATTTTTAGTGAGTAAATAGTTTGGAAGAAACCACCAAAGAACTTGGAAGATAAGCCCACAAAGGCTTCCAGCAAGCTTGAGCAAGTAAAAAATTGGAAACCACCCCTATAGTGCTAGCAGTGTGGCAAGGCGCACTATTACAGAAATTGTCTGCATCTGGGAAGAAGCGAAAAAGTTGCTAATCTACAGGAAAATTCTATGGTGGGAGATGTATCCTGAAACATACCTAGAATTAATGCAGCATTGGAAGATTGATAGGCAAATTACCAACAAACAATGATAGATTTGGAAGGTAAGCTAATTTCGCAACCTGTTTCTATTTTGGTTGACCCGGGTGCAATTTTAAGTTATGTAAATCCCAAATTAGTAGAAATATGTAAATTACAAAGTCAAAAATTAAAAAATCCATGGCTGGTATAGCTAGCCACTAGAGCAAAGAGGAAATTTTGTGCCAAAATTCTGAATTGTACACTGGAAATTGGCGAACAACAGTTAACTATAGATCTGAATATATTTCCTTTGGGATCTTACATTGTGCTATTGGGGATGGATTGGTTGGAGAAGCACTGGAAATTGGTGTATTTTAATGAGAATATTATACATTACAGAATGCACGATGGAACACGTAAGGAGATACAAGGAATCAAGAAGCCTTTACAACTGCATCCTATTACAGCCTCTCAAATGAGTAAGTGCATGAGGAAAGGATGTCAGTTATATGCCATTCAAGTGGGATTTACTAATTCCAAGGAAAAGACTCTAATGATGGTAAACATACCAATAGTACAAGATTTCATGGACGTGTTTCCAGAATATGTGCCAAGCTTACCACCAAGAAGGGACATTGATTTCACTATTGAGTTGATGCCAGGAGCATCACCGATTTCAAGGGCACCTTATCAAATGAGTGTACTAGAATTGACTGAGATAAATATGTAGTTACAAGAATTGTTGGATAAGGGGTATATCTGACCAAGTGTGTCCCCTTGGGAAGCACCAGCGTTTTTCGTGAAGAAAAAAGACGGTACCATCCTAATGTGCATGGACTATCGATAGCTCATTAAATTGACCATAAAAAATAAATACCCACTACCTCGGATTGATGACCTGTTTGATCAAGTAAGGGGGGCCACTATATTTTCAAAGATAGACTTAAGATTAGGTTATCACCAGATCCGGATAAGAGACAAAGATATCCACAAAAATGCTTTTCGTACCAGGCATGGGCATTATGAATTTGTGGTACTACCATTTGCGTTGAATAATGCACCAGCAACATTTATGAGGCTGATGCATGGTATATTTCATCCCTTTTTGGAAATTTTTGTGCTAATATTTATTGATAATATCTTAATCTATTCGAAGAATGTAGAAGAGAATAAAGAGCACTTGAGAATAGTGCAGGAGATGTTACAGAAACATCAGTTGTATGGTAAGTTCAGCAAATGCTAATTTTTCAAGGAAGAAATATAGTACCTAGGCCATGTTATTTCTATTGAGGGAATAGCGGTTGAACCAGAGTTAAGATAGTTATGGAATGGCGAGTACCCCAAAATCTGACAAACATCTGATCTTTTATGGGATTGGTCGGTTACTACCGACGTTTCATTGAAGGATTCTCAAATATTTCTTTTCCAATTACCTCCTTACAGTGCAAGGAAAAAGTATTTAAATGGACTAATGAGTATCAAAACAATTTTGAAAAGTTAAAAATTTTGTTTACTACTTCGCCGGTGTTGAGGGTAGCTGATCCCAATAAAGAATTCGAAGTTTTTACATATGCATGTAAAGAAGGAGTTGGGGAAATCCTATTCCAAGAAAGAAGAATGGTTGCATATGAATCGTGAAAGTTAAAAGAGAATGAAAATGATGCTCAGCTTATGATCTCGAGCTAACAGCGGTAGTGCATGTGCTCTGAGTATGGAGGCACTAGTTGCTTGGAAAGAGGTTTGTGTTAAAAACCAACCATAGTAGCCTAACTAGCTATTTTAAGCAAGTTGATCTCAACTCTCGCTAGGCAAGATGGAATTCCTTTCTAAGCGAGTTTGACATTGATATGCAGCATGCGAAAGGTAAGGAAACAGGGTGGCAGATGCCTTAAGTAGGATGTTCCATGGAGTTTATGAACACTAGTAAAACCAGACTGAAAGAAAGTTCTTGGATCCAATAAAATCAGAGCCAAGAAGGATCCTGAATACCAATTTATATGGCAGCAAGCAGAGGAGGCCGTAAGGCAAGAAACATATTTTTATTATGGAAGTAACAATGATCAATTATTAACCTTTAAGGAAAAGATATATATTCCAAATCAAATGGATTTGAAGGAGCTGATTTTGAATGAATACCAATGAAGTAATTATTCAAGACACCCAAGGTATCAAAAAATGCTAACAACAATGAGAAAGAATTATTTATGGCCTGGTATGTGAAAAGGACATTGCAGAATATTTAATCAAATGTCTGGAGTGGCAGCAGGTTAAGGTGGAACATCAACATCTAGCGGGACTGTTGCAGCCCATACTAGTACCAGAGTGGAAGTGGGAAGTTATATCTCTAGAATTCATCATGGGTTTTGCCAAAATCAAAGAAGCATAATGACTCCATTTTGGTGGTGGTCGATTGATTGAGCAAGGTAGCACATTTCATACCGGTACAGTCCACCTATAAAACAATGTAGATCACAAACATCTTTATGAGAGAAATCTTTCGACTACATCGCATTCCAAAGACTATCATATCAGACAGAGATGTGAAGTTTACTTCAGCATTCTGGAAAATCTTGTTTATAGGTCTGGGAATTCAAATTAATTTCAGCACTACCTATCATCCCCAAACGGATGGACAAACTAAGTAGGCGAATCAAATCCTAGAAGATATGTTACACATGTACGTAATGAAACAACCAACAAGATGGGAAGAATATCTAGATTTGGTGGAGTTTTCTTACAACAATGCTTATTAGGAATCTCTGAAGATGAGTCCCTTAGAAGCCTTGTATGGACGACAATGTCGTACACCTATCAATTGGGATAGCCCCGAAACCAGGTTGATGCTTGGACCGAAATGTTAGCTGAGATGGAATCGGAAGTAAGAAAGATCAGGAAGAATTTGAAGGCATCTAAAGATCAGTAGAAAGTATCTGCAAATAAGAAAAGGAATTATGGAAAATTTGGAGTGGGCGATCATGTTCATGTAAGAATAAAACCAAAGAATAGAACAAAAATATGGACCTCTTGTGCCAAGCTGGCCCCTCGATTCGGTGGACCCTTCCAGATATTGGAAAGGGTGGGACCGGTGGCATACTGATTGGCCTTAACTAGCCATATTTGAGTGCACAATGTGTTCCATGTATCTCTATTAAAGAGATATGTACATGAATCAAAGCATGTAATCCATTGGAAAAGTATTCAGGTAGGTTAATATTAAAATCCTAAGTAGGATTACTAAACTCTGTGAGATATTAACTCAGACATTTTGCTGGCTGCAGGACAAGTCAGACAACGAGTTTCTGGTTGAACCTTAGAATATACTATATCAGAGAGAAATCATGCTCCGGAGGTGAGCCATCACCCAATTTAAAGTGTAGTGGAAGCACTTCAGCTTGGATGAGGCTACCTCGGAAGATGAAGGGTTTGTTCAAGAGGCATACCCAGAACTATTTGTTGAGCTAGAGTGAAACACCAAGGAAGGTGTTTACTTCCAGGGGGGAAGTTGTGACAGCTGGTTTAAATGCCAGATTATTTGTTATGTTATTTCTTTTTTTTAAATAAGACATTTATTTATTCATTAGAAATTACTTAGCAAACAAAAATTAATTGTGTTTTGGATTAAAGGTAAATAAAAATTTAGTTATGGAAGCAGTTCCATAAAAGAGGAAAAAGTGAAAAAATATTGATGCTTAAAAGTATTCCAACTAAGAAGTGTTTGAACAGAAACAATTCAATTAGTTACCCCTTCCTCTATAGATAAAGCAACATCCTAGTGAGGAAGAGGGGTTCTGATCTGTTGGTGGCTAAGAGAAGGAAAAGAGGCAAGATTGTGAATTTCCCGAGCTAGTGGTGGCTAGTGGAAATACTCTCAACAATCTTGAATTTCTTGGAAAGAAGATTGTACTTGGGGTCTCGAGATCTCTTCCAAATTCTGTGTCAACCTACTTGACTCAAGTGTGGAGCATGGGGGAGATGAGGATGTGATTGCCTCATCCACGGTAGGGAGGACAACATCAGTCAATTTCAGATAAGTGAATTTACTGAGTTCTGTTAACTAGATAGAGGTGTATTTTGATACAGTTCCTAAGATATTTTAAGTCACCTATTAGGTAAATGTCTTTTCTAAGGTTATAGTAGCCATTGTTTATTGTTGAATTTCTATTTTGGCTGAGTAAATTTCAATTATAGTAAATTTCTATAAGAGCTACAGTGTAACCTTCATATACCTATTTTTCTGGAAATAAATACATACTGTTATTGTTAAGTTTTATTAACTCGATGTTTGATACAATGACGTTTGTGAATAGGAAATTAACTTTGTTTTTCTTTATACAGTAGAATAGAAATAGCTAAAACTGCACAGATAAAGAAACCATAAGGAAAGTAAAATGACAGCAAATTTCTGGAGAGCTGGGAAACCCACATATTAACACATAAATAAGCATAAACCAAGAATTTGTAAGTAGTACAGTAGGAAATCCTTAACCAAGGTTCCAGATTTGAAAGCTCTGAATCTCGGGCTGGTTGTTCCTATCATTTTATTCTATACACAAACAGGATTTTGGTTTGGTCCAGTCAACTTTAACTTAAAAATTGTACAATAAAAACTAAGAATAATACACTATTCATAATAAGGAGACAAGGGTCACAATAGGAAGCCGAGAATAAAATTCTTTTATACATTTTAAATATAACAACTGGAAAGATTCTTTCATAACGTTTCATTGAAGAACATAAGTTATATCTTTACCCAGATAATAAAAAAGAAGTAGAGGCACAAATGAACAGTGTGACCATCCATATATTATCTCAAACCATAATGTAAACTTAATAGAATAGCCAAAGTGTCTAGAGCACAATCACCCGGAAATTCTCTATCAAACTGAAATATTTAAACAAGCCATAAATTTAATGGAGTTCTTACCGTAAGAGAGGTAGTCTCAGCTCTAGATAAATAAACCATTCCAATAACAATCCAAGTATAGCTTCTTAAACAACAGTAAGTTTTAACATTTCATCATTAAGAAGTATAAAGGCTATCAAAACCAACGTCGCCGCCCTAGTCTTAGAAGAGATTCTGTGGGAAACCTGGTACCTGTAGAATGAGGCAAGAATGTAGAGTGAGACCCTTATCTTTGATAAGAGGCAGAGACAGAGTAACGAACCAAACACCTAAAACTTCGAAGCTTTAACCTTGCACAGGCACAAACCCACGAGAATGTTAATTACATAGATGAAGGGTTGCAAAAGAAACAAAAAGAAATGAGTAATTGTGGAAAGGAAATAAAGAGTCTTGACATTCCTGTATTAAGAAAACCCCGAGTGGAATGAGGGATCTCTACAGAAAAGATAGGAGGAAAGATCAGTAACTATACCCTGAGATTAGGAGAAAAGAGAAACTGAATTCATGAGCAGAGGGTTCTGCTATGATAACTTACATGCAACAAGAAACACCAACCGGTATGTCATCGAAAGAGGCATAGCGCATCACAAAAGTTTGGTATAACCCAGCCAAGCGTTGCATAACAAAAGTGAGAAAAATCTCAGATAGGGAACCATTAAAAAAAGCAAAGCAACCACCTGAAGGACAACCTTATTACGTTGAACAAGAAATGAACATGGAAATCCCAAACCAAAGTAAACGATGATATGATAGTGAGAAAACTCAAGCACGGGTTTGATAATGTAAATCGAAACAATTTAAGATTGTAACTTACCTTCGTAAACACCAAAAAAAGATGGAAATGAGATTGGAGACCTGGAGCTGCGACCGGGTTGCAGAGTAGCAACGGTGCAGCAGAGCTCCATCCAAATGAACCAAACAGTTAGGTTTTGGCGGGGTTGATTACCCTAAGCCACCAAGCAACAATGCCAGTCGTAGATCTCATCCAATAGATCTGATGGTAACCAAATAGACAAGTGTCTATCCCATAAAATCAAAATCAATGCAATGGTACAGCTAATCCGCACAATGTTCAATATTATAAACCAAATTGCAAATCCCATTATGTGAAAAATATCAAAACCAAGATTTGTGTTAAATCATTTAAATACCTTAGGAGTTTAAAAGCCGACGGTACCATGCACAATAATGAGGTAAATATTTTCCAACCCTTTGAACAATTAACGTGTAGCAATGTATTAACATGTAATAATATAAATGCGATAACATAAATTTAGTCAAATTTAGTGTAGTTTAAATACTACATCAATAAAGTCTGAGAAATGAAGTGTGACTACAAGTTAGGTGTGGGTAAACCATAGTATTTACCTTACACAACGTACTTCCCATTAAACGAGGTAAGAAATAATTTTTTATGTGGATTTATGGTAGATGTTACAAGTGGTATAAGAGCATGGTTCACATGCTAGGACCCTAAGGGTCACCTAATATGAGAAATTGTGTGTAATGATGCACAAAGGGAGCAAAGAAACAATGTAGTAGGAGGCAATATGAGGAGGGGGTCAAAGCAGCAAATACCCCATCATATGGGGGAACCTACACCCCAACCATAGTTGGAAATGAATCCTAAGATGTGGATTCACCTAAGTGTAGACCAACACCAACAAACTAGTAGATTGTTGGAGGAACAGAAGCACTAGACAAGTATTCTGCTAAACACAGTGAAGAAGCTACAAGAGGATATGGTCTTGGTCAGAATGGACAATGAGCGATTAATGAAAGAGTAGGAAAGAATACTTAAGAGTCTCTCAGACAAAAAGAATCGGGGAATGATACAACCGAGTCCTGATAGAGACATGAAGGAGGAAAATGAACAGAAAACAAAAGCTCAAACCACCAAAAAAATGAAAAGAAGCCAATCACAGTGAAGTAGCAATAACAGAAACTACAATGAGGGTGAGTCAGGTAATGTGTCGGGAAAACAAGAAATTAAGAAACAAAATGTGGAACTGCAAGGTGAGTTTTGGAAGATAAAACCACCCACGTTTGATGGAGAGGTAGAGGAGGTGGTTGAAGCATGGCTGATAAATATGAATAAGTACTTTCAAGTCTATGAATATAACAATAATATTAAGACTAGGCTGGCGATCTATCAGTTGAGAGAAAATGCCACTCTGTGGTGGGAGGAAGTTAAGAATGTTCACAGCATAGAAGATTAGGACATGACATGGGATTTATTTCAAAAATATTTTAAGGACAAGTACCTGACTAAATGCTTTTATGACGAGAAGTCCAGAGAATTTCACGATTTAAAATTGGGTCAAATGATGACGGATGAATACATAACCAAGTTCACTTCCTTACTTAGATAGTTTCCTTACTTAAGGGATGAAAAAGATAAGGTTCAACACTTCTTAAGTATTTTGCCCACCCATATGAAAGAACGAATTGAATTCGTGAATCCAAGAACCATAGATGAGACAATTTGAAAAACTAGAATGTGTTACCAACAACCTAAGGCAAGAGGAGAACTAGGAAAAATTTGGCCGCTGAAGAAAGGGCAGAAGAGAAGTTCAAGTTTTAAAAGTGCTAGAACCAACAATTTTAAGACTTCTGCAAGAATTTAAGTGAGTAAAAAATTTGGAATAAACCACCAAAGAACCTGGTGGCATGTAGAAGATAAGCCCACGGAGGCTTCCAGCAAGCCTGAGAAAGGACAAAATTCGAAACCACCCCTACAGTGCTAGGGGTGTGGCGAGGTGCACTATTATAGAAATTGTCCACAATAGGGAAGAAGCGAAACAGTTGCTAATCTACAGGAAGCTTCTACGGTGGGAGATGTAGCCTGAAACATACCCAGAATTAATGCAGCATTGGAAGATCGACAAGCAGATTACCAACCAACAATGATAGAGTTGGAAGGTAAGCTAATTTTGCAACTTGCTTCTATTTTGGTTGACCCAGGTGCAAGTTTAAGTTATGTAAATCATAAATTAGTAGAAATGTGTAAATTATAAAGTCAGAAATTCAAAAATTCATGGCTGGTACAGCTAGCCACTGGAGAAAAGAGGAAATTTTGTGCCAAAATTCCGAACTATACACTGGAAATTAGCCAACAACATTTAACGATAGATCTGAATGTATTTCCTTTGGGATCCTATGATGTGATATTAGGGATGGATAGGTTAGAGAAGCACTGGACATTGGTGGATTGTAAAGAGAATATTATATATTACAGAATGCTCGATGGAATACGTAAGGAGATACAAGGAATCAAGAAGCCTTTACAACTGCATCATAGTACAGCCTCACAAATGAGTAAGTGTATGAGGAAGGGATGTCAGTTATATGCCATTCAAGTGGTGTTTGGGCATTTTTTTTGAAAAAGAAATAGTTTTTAGCTGCGGAAGGTTGGAGGACAGGTGGTGGAGCGCAATCAAGGTAGATAGGGAGCTATCACGGTTGCGGAAATTCGGAAGATACGTGGCGTGGAAGTTGTAGAGAACAGTGCAGATGGAAGATATGGGAGGCAAGAACAATCAGAACAACTCCAGTAATCAAGAAGAAGCAGCAAGTAGCGGAGCAGGAAAAGAGGAAAAAATGACAGTCACATTGGCAAAAGAACAAATAAGCATTTAGCCAGCGTAGAAGAGATAGTTGGTCAGTGCGCCAGAAGGTTGATAGAGAGAGCAGAGCCGTAGGAGAGCTCTGTGAGAACTATTTTGTACTAAATCAAACTGTAATAGACTCTACGGAGTGGATGTATGCTATTCTGATATTGATAATGAAATCTAGTTTTTGTTGTGTGTAATGTTATGAGTTGATTGTTTTTCATTTTCCTATTATGAACTTATGCCCATTTTAAAATTTGATTCAACATTTTGAACATGATTCGATGAATGATAGTTCATACAGAGTAGCTAGAAATGTTTGTTGCTTCCAGTTTCCTTAACTATTCTTTATGGTTGTATTTGTCCTATATCTGATATGTCTCCTAATCTTACTAAGGTTACGAAACGCCTCGGGTGAGATTTTCCTCTCTCTGGAGTAGGGTGAAAATGTCGACGTTGTGCTAGACTACTGCGGAAACCTTGTTGGCCTCTATCCTGAACCTAGGTCTTGCCGAGAGACCTCCTTTTTCACCAAAAAATGGTTCTGTTGCCAGGACCTGAAAATTCATTTAGGAGTTAGATCATGGTATCATGGATCTATGAGAGGGAACTATGAATCTGGTGGTATAATCACTTAGACCAATTCATATCAAAACAAGAAAAGCTGCGACAACAAAGGGAAAATAATGTTAAAGATCGGGTCCCGTTTTCTGATTCTGCAAGTTAAATTTACGAAATTTTCTGGGGAAAGTTTCTTGAAGAACGTTATAATTGGTTGCGGAGACTGCAAATCAAGTCACTCCCAGGAGGATCGCGTAGAGTCTGTCACAAATGGACACACAGGGATCTAGTAGCACTCCATCGGTTAGATAACAATTTGACCTGAGAAGTAGATTTTTGGGTACAATCTACCTTGGAAGGATAGATTGTGGAATTCACAGCTGAGTGTTACAAATCCTTTACAATAGCTGATGTCACATTTAGATCTGGATTGCAGGGAGAAATGTTGAAGGAAATCCCATTGTGGATCAAAGCTTCAATGGTGGATGAGGGTTTGATGTCATTCCAAAGTTCTAAGATGGAGACTTAAACCTCCAGTATTGGGGGAAGGAGTTGAGGGAAACATGCTACAAATAAGTAAGAAGGGGGAATAGGGATATGGATGTCAAAACCTCTAATATATTGAGAGAGCGATGAGCACATCAGATGGCGTAGATTGCTGTGAAGTGGCGGGAAAGGGTGATGAAAGATTTTCAGAAGCATGAGAGTAATCAACAGGACAAGGAAAAGGCGTCGTAGATGAAAAATTAAAGGGAAGGTCAGATGGAATCCCAGGGAATAGGAGGGACCATCAAAAAAGTTAGGTAAGTGTATAGGAACCTAGCCCGAAGAGAAAAGGGAGAAAATTCCACTGTGGAGAACGCACGCCTCCAGGAGACATCCGATGTGGAGCGGCATGTTGCGACGGAGCAACTATTTCGAGAGAGGTCGCCACCTGTAACACAAGGTAATCCTATTCCCCAAATGTCAAGTAGCTCTAGTCCCAACCTTCCCCTGGTACTCTATCATCCACTTGATAAAATTTTTGTTAAGTTACTGAAATTTAGAAAGTTGAATAGTGTTAAGTCTACAGTACAAATATATACTAGCTATAGTGCTGGTAGTACAATATCTTAGCCAGGAAGTAAAGGTTTTATTTTAGTAACACCCATACAAGGAAATATGGTGCGGTCATTCACCTAATATCCAGAATTCTCCTGGAGAGGTAATGATGATGTGGAGAAACACTGGTATCTCTGCGAAGCGATTTGGAGGGCTCGACAAACACCATAGGTACTTAAGTTTCTTGAGTTCCAAACTACTTTAAGAGTGTTGGAGAGGTAAATTCCCTCTACGGACAGAGGTGATCCCTACTAGTCCAAATCAAGTCTAGCAACAATCATTCATGCAATGATGTAGGTCTCTAGTTACAAAAATGACAAAACATAACAAGTTGCCTACCTCAGGTCCTACGCAATGGTCGTTGAAGAAAGGATGACGCTTCCCGTCCTCCACTTTGGCAGATCACGATCCTTCCACTTAACACATCTGAACACCTGCACACATGTGAAGAAACACAACGATACATAGCATATAATCTAAATCTTGTAACCATACATCAGTCAGAGAGGATGTAATTCATTGCATCAAAGACAAAGACACATGAATGAAACCATAATCAAAGTCGCTTATCATTAATAATAATGAAAGAAAGATACAACCCAAAGCTCTAACGCCGGATCTTCCTTCAGCAGGGCTAACAGCGGAGCATGTCTCAATGAAGCTCGTTGGAAATGGGACAAGGCTCTCTCTCTTTGGCTTGGCTCTCAAAGGCTATTTGGCGATAGTCTCCTTGCTACAGATTCAGCTCTTGCTTCTAGCTTGCTAAGGGAAAATGGCAAGCTTATATAGATGGTGGAAGGGGATTTAGGATCCCTACAATTGTGGGATTGGCCTTATCCTCAAGGAAAATTCCATGATAGGTGGAAAACCACCTCCCATACATGGAGATCTGAAGCCAAACCTCCCAACTCATTTTAGAGACTCGTTCAGGAGTTTTATGGAATCAAACTTCCACCATATATTTTTTAAAAACAATCTTTATTAAGCTTGGCATGGGCAAGACACTGGGACAGAGCGCTAGTTGGCACGCCCTCTTTAGTGGATTTTCCCCATTGGCACGAGGGCTAAACTGGATAGTCATTCCAAGGCCAAAATATTAGTTTTTAGGGTTTTTTCAAGGAAAATTTCTTTAGAGGAATGATTTTCCTTGTTAAGGGGAATGCCATGAAAGTGGTTTCAAGTTATGTCACTGCTCACAGGTCACAGAAAAGGCCTTCCAATGTGCGGGATGGGGGATTGCAGGGATGGTGAAAAATTACTGTGTAACATATGCCCCCTAAAGCATGAGGCCCAAAGGAGAGAGAGGGGTGAAATGCTTTATGAGAACATGCCCAACTGAAAACATTGCCATTGGAAAACCTGCATAGACAAATACAATTGATATCTCAAATACATGATATGTGGTATGGGCACATCCATCCATAATAGAGTATACAATGATCAGGATCCAAGGTATGGACACAACCATCCAGTGAGGATCAATAAATTGACTTAGGTATGGTCCCATCCATCCAATCAATGAGTCATGTGACCAATCATGATAATCCACAAAATCCACAGCCTGGATTCCATCAGAAAAAACCCAGGGTCTTGCGCTCCATCTCGACCTGAACTAAGTACAAGTCCTAGCATGTGAATAATTGAGCTGAAGTCGAGCATGCAAGAACATCGTCTGATTACCAGCCAATGATGAAAGCCATTAACAGACGCGAGAGGAACCACCAATAATGATGATGGACCTCAAGGTACTAGAGGTACAATCCACAGAATGTGAACAATGAGCTAGCGTCGAACACTCGCAGAATCATTCGATCAAAGGCCAATGATAAAAACCTTGCATCGAATGCGAAGAACCTGCCATTGAGGCATGCGGGCTCCAAGGTACCTGAAGGGAGTCTCTAGATCAACTTCCTGGATAATGAGCTGAAATCGACAAGAAGTGACCTTGATCGAAGTTGGGCCATAGTGTTTCCCACATCATCTACGCGAGACAGAGGAACATAATGTTTGTGAAACAAGATCATATGAGAATCAGAGGTAGGTTGAAAACTGCAAAGGTCAACTTCTCTTGAACATATCGGCATCACGCCACTGGATTTGGAAGTATTTGACATCAAAAGTTCTGAGGTCACGATGATGAGGAAAAGAGAAGATGAGTCTTCAAAAATGATAACCCAACCCCATGGAGGCAAACAAAAAATGAGATGAGATGTCCCCAACCCAACAACAATGCAGACGAGTGCCATGTTCAAGAGTGCCATACTGCTGACACGACGATGATACTGGCTTCATTTTTTCCCACCATTCCTGGCGAGTACCCCAATTATTTTTTAAAACAATCTTGAAGGGGATAGCATATGCTTGCACGATATAAGTTTTTCCTTTGGACAAATCCAACCTAGTACATTTAACGAGCCCTAGGAAGGAGGAACTCGAGTATCATCATTACGACGGAATCTGATGTCATCAGGTTTTAACGAGTCTAACAAGGGAAGAACTCAGCGCCTTTTCATGTTTAGAGAGTTTTAAAAGACAACGGAAAAGTAAACTCCAACAGTCCCTTTTCGTAGATAGTTCCTCAGATCCGAAAAGGTAGAAAACTGTGTCTAAGAAAACCTCCTAGTCGCGATAGGCTAGGGTCTTCCTTTTTCATAAATAATCTATGCCAGCCTAAAAAAGGGGTAAACGTATACTTGGTAGATGTTGTTTCACATCCAATTTAACGAGATCAAAATGACAAGCGACTCGACAATCTTTTCATGTTTAGAGAGTCAGAAAAGAGTTCAAAGATGACTCCAGTAGTGAATTTTTCGTGTTTTTACCGAGTCCGAAAAAGCATAAAATACAACTCACATCGTCATCCTAGTCGTGTGAAAACCTGTTGTTGCATAAGAAAGCAAGTGTAAAACCCATTTTTCGACAAAAAATAATAAAATATTGGAAAAATAAGCTTCAAATCCTAATTTTATCTTGAAAAGTTAAAATATGACATAAATAGTAAAAACATATTTACTTTTACTTTTTACCTCTTGTGGAGAGCTACAGTGAGTTTTTTCTGTGCGAACTTACGGCGACGATCGTGGACGATCCAGTGCTTCATTTCAGATCTCGTTTCTTCCATTTAAGAGGTGCTTCCCCTAGCCATGTTTTAATCCATTTTTTATAGAATTCCACTGTGATTTCAGATCCCTGAGGGGATATTTTCAATTTTAGGGCTAGCCCAATTGGGTCGAGTATCGGGCACGGACTCATGCCAATTGGGTTCTTTTTGCAAAGGGACTGCGCCAGTTGGCACGACTATCAGCAAAATAGTCACGCCAATGGCACAACCTAAATTTCTGCTCAATTTTTACAAAAAATGAACCAATCAACTAGATTTTTTAGTGTTCAAGGGATCTAATGAAGTGTTTATGACCATTTTAGTATAGGTACATAGCCACAATGGTGATCAAATAGAAAGAAAGGGAGCATAGTGAAGAAGACGAAATGGCCATGGAGAATGAGCAATGCATGAACTCTCTTTGAGATTGCGGCTTAAAAAATTTCTTCTTAACACCATGTCTCAGGGCACAACCTGAATTGCTATGAGGACCATGCTGATTAGTCATCTAGGCTTTTTATTTGCACATTTTTTAGAGACATGTTTGTCTCCGAATATTATTAAGAAAGACATGTATATTTTTTGGATTTTACGTGATGCACACAAACTGTAAACATTTCGACATATATATATATAGATTTGGATGGATCTTTTTCACATATGATGATGCTTTTTACAAGTTGTGTAAATGTGTATCTAAAACCATGTTAGCTACTGCATCTGTTAACGCATTCATGCATTTGGGTATATGTTGATATGTAATGTAATCAAAATTCCTTTCCAGTAAATGAATATGTAGATACAGTCGTAAAATGGATGGGTTCCTAACTGAATAATGACCATTGAGTTGTAACACTACAAGCTGTGAGTCCAGATATACAAGTAATACACGAATACTGAGGTTAACATCCTCGTTCAATAATTCCAAAATGGAACTATATTCCGCGACATTATTTGTGGTAGGCCCTAGACAAACACCTTGCAAATTGACTAACTCACCAGCAAGATTGTAGATTACCCAAGCTGCCGAGGACAGATTCCTGGTACTGCAGGAGGCACCATTTGCGAAACCGACAATAGGAGCAATAGACATCTGCACAATTAGGAAGACCCAATCAGTAGAAATACGTTTACAAAGCACACCACACCACACATGCACAAAATGAAATCACTCACTTATGTACACACACTACACAAGAATAATTCAAACGTAGTACTTCTTCAGGTACAACCTATTTCTAGGATGCGCCAAAGGAATACCTTCATAGTATATAAGCTCATAGGCCCCATTCTTTAATACTCATTTGATGATATAGGGCCCATGCCACATGCGTTGGAATTTTCTCGCTCCAAGTTTATCATGTGCTTGGTCGTATAAGAGGACAAGGTCCCCTTTGATGAAATAACATGGAGAAACTGTTGAATCAAAATGAGCTTTAACCCACTTTTCTGTGCCTCGATAACCAAAGAATCCAAGTGGCAGGTTTCATCCAGTCATTCTAGATACAAGAGACATTCTTCCTCTGGGGAAGTTTCGGGCAGTAATTCCATAGCCAACTTCAGTGAAGGGATCTCACATTCAACCGGAAGAGTCACTTCCAGACTATACACTAATTGGAAATGTGTGAATCCATTTGTGCTCTTTACTGACATTCGATAGGCCCAAAGGGCTGAGAACAATTGGAGGTGCCAGTTGGATTTATGAATACCAATCGTTTTTTGAAGCATCGTGACCAGTACCTTGTTCACGGCCTCAACCTGGCCATTCTCCCAAGGGTAGTATGACGTTGAATTGTCATGACGCAAGCCCAACTTTGATGTTAGCTCTGCCATCATGTAATCTCAAAAATGAGTGCCATGATAGGTGACAATGGCTTGAGGAACTCTGAAACGCATAATTACATGGTTGAAAATGAATTGAGCAGATGTCTTACTGTCAGCAGCTAATGTAGGCATCGCCTCGGCCCACTTAGTGAAGTAGTCTACGGCAACGATTATATAAGCATTCCCCCTAGCCGAGTGAGGGTTACATGTAATAAAATCTATGCCCCATTTGGAAAAAGGGCCTATAGTAATGACAGGATGCAAAGGTAGGGGTGGCGCACGCATCTTGCGCTGAAAAACCTAGCACGCATGACATTTTCGAACTCTAACAATACAGTCTTTTAATATAGACGACCAGAAGTAACCCGCACGCAAAATATTTTGGGTGGTAGCATAATCGGACATATGACCACCACAGATGCCAATGTGATAGTCATTCAGGACTTTCTCAGCCTCTTCCAGGGTCAAACATTGGCGTAGCACAGAATCCACTCCGACACGATATAAGGTATCTCCGATAATGCGATATGGTTGAGATTGATGCCGAATGCGACGTTGAGCATCCTTCGTCAACTTGGACCGGAAAGTGGATGTCTGAAGGTACATGATCATGTCACCATACCATGGGTCGTGAGTGTTGATAAGAAAGAGCATTTCATCCGGGATATGATCCTCAGATTGGGATGGAACAGAGTCTGTTGGGAGAGAGCAGATAATATCAGCAAAAACAAATGATTTCATCGATTTGGCAGTGGTGAACTCCAAATCGAACTCCTGAAGGATGACAATCCATTTGGAGTACTTGCTGCCTAGCAATTGTCGAGACAAGATGTATGTCATGGGGTTGTAGTCAGAAATCACACTTACCATACGCAATAGGATGTAATGGTGGAACCGCTGAATGGCTTGGACCACAACAAGTGCCAACTTCTCGACATGGCCATAGTGCGTTTCAGTGTCGAGAAGATTTCGAGACAGATAGTAAACTACATGTTCATTTCCATCGTCGTCATCTTGAACTAGAACCATGGAAATTGTGCTAAACGCAGTGGCCAAATAAAGGGTAAAATCACGATGATAGTCCGGAGGACCTATTAATGGAGCGTTAACGAGTAAAATTTTAATTTTATCAAAGGATTGTTGGGAAATCTCATCCCAATGCAAGGGAATGTCCTGTTTCAAAAGTCGTGTAAACCCCTTGGCCACTTCTGCATAGTTCGGAATGAAGCGACGTAAGAAGTTGGCTTTCCCCTGCAGACTCTGCAGTTGATGCAACGAGGATGGGGATGGGAGGTTAATGATGGCCTCGACCTTGAGGGGTTCAAGGCGAATTCTATCTTTGGAGAAGATGAATCCCAAAAGATGACCAGAATCCATGTAGAAGATGCACTTGTGAGGATTGAGCCTAATATTGTAACGTCTACAATGGAGGAAGATCTGACGGAGGTGTTCAAGATGGTCCTCAAGCTGAGCTGAGTGAGCTGGCAAATCGTCCAGATATGGTTGGACAATGTGATGTATGTCATGAAAGGCATAGGAAATAGTGCGCTGGAAGGTGGCTCCAGCGTTTTTTAAGCCGAACGGGAGCTTCTTGAAAGCGAAAGTGCCCCACGGATAGATAAAGGCGCTCATATGTTGATCATCAGGTAAAATATTAATTTGATTGTAACCCGAGAATCCATCCATAAGGGAATAAATCTCACTCCCCGCATAGTCATCGATGATATGATCTATAAAGGGAGTGGGGTGATTGTCCTTAGGACAAGCCCGATTGATGTCTCGGTAGTCAACACAGACCCATATAGTGCAGTACTTCTTATCTACAGGGACAATATTAGAAACCCATTCTGTGAGGGGGACTAGATATATGAAGCCCGCGTTAAGAATTTTTTCAACTTCTGCCTTTATAGCTGCGGCTTTTTGGGGATGCACTGCGTGCAGACGCTAATGCACGGGCTTCGCACCTAGATAGGTGGGAATTTCATGCTCGACTATACTGGGATCAATCCCAGGCATCTCTTCATAGGACCATGCGAAAACATCTCTGAATTCGCGAAAATTTTAGATGTATACTTGTATCTCTTCAGGAGAACAAGTAACTCCCACGTGAATGTTCTCGACTACCAGTGGTTTGACGGAGATTTCGATAGGCATATTTTTTGTAATGTTACTCAGATTTCCCTCTAAAAGAACCTCATGGATCAATATTGGCATTTGGAGAGGCAGAGTGCGAACCTGAGATGCGAAGTGCTCCAGACAATTAGACATTGCCCCCAGGCCAAGCATGAATGAGGAACGATGATGTCCATCGTTCCACGGCAGATCTTCAAGAGACATTGTTTCAATGATAGCTTCATCAAAGGGGAAGACTTCTCTTAAAGGATCAGGCGAATCTGCATTTCCAAGCCAAGGGGATTGAGAATATACATCTAGAGCCATGCTCAAAGGAGCATGTTCAGGAGGAGGAGGATCTGATGTAGCGACGATTTCGCAATAATTGATCTCAACTGGAGTCAAAGGCATCGATTCTCCAAAAGAGGTCACCTGTTTAGGGGAAGGGATGATCCAAGGGTCGTCTGACCTAGAGATCATGTTGACTTGAATGGTGTTCAGTGGTGGTGCGAGAAAAATACCCATGAGGACGGGGTCCTTGAAAAGACCAGGTCCTACACTGTCAGGGGGATTGGGGATCTGATCCACATATGGTACATTGTTCTTAAAGGATGAGGTGAAGAAATACAACTGATCGATAGTGATAATATTTCCCTCATGAGGAAACTTCAGAAGCCAGAAGAGGGTGGACGGAACACATAGCATGGCGTTGGTCTAACTACGACCAAGAAGAGGATTGTAGTTGAGCTTGGCGTCAACCACTTCTACTTCTACGTTGACTGTCTTACCTTGTAATGTGATTAGAAAAATCACAAGAACACCCAAGGTTTTTGATTCCCGACCATCAAATTCCTCAAGGGCATTGGGAGATGAAGTAAGAGTTGGAGAGCCAATGGCCTTCCAGTAGGCAGATGACATAACACAGGTGGAAGCATCTTCATCCACAACAACTCTGTGGATGTTGAGGTCGTTGATACTGACTTGTATAATAAGAGTGATTTGATGTGGAAGTCGGGGGACAAAATTTTCTAGATCGAAGGTGAGAAGACTAGAAGCGGCAGGATCAATTCCGCTGATTTCAAACAACAGAGCTTTCCATTGTGATGGGCAACTTTGAAGCACATCCAATGCAGACATTGCAGAAGGCGCTTGTGCTAAATCCTCAACAATGTTGTAGTGCTGAGCAGCATGAGCGTTTGGATTATAGGAATATTTTCGCATAACACCTTTGGAAGGTGGCCTTACAACGGGTTCAGTGTTGGGCTTCTGAATTTCTAAAGGACCAGAGACAGGTGGGGGAGGTGGGCCATCAAAGACTTCCTTCATGGCTACCTGGTGTGATCCAGCGTAATAATTTGAACACGTGGCAATCGAAACAAGTGCAACACCATTCATCATGAAAACTTAGGACCCAAATGGTGCAAATGGTGAAGGATGCTCAACCATTTGGGTCTGTTGAGATGGAAATGGTTCTTTAAGAACTGTCGGAGTCCCTTTAGAGCATTTTAGAATTTGACTAACCTCATATCATCAGGGAAAATCTTCGATGTAGTGGTCTCCATCGCAGATCAGGTAGGGGTACTTCGGTTTGCATTGGGAACCATCGTCAGCACGCGGTTTGGTGGATTCTGGTTTTAGGGCATCAAATTTGGATTTTCCTTTTCCCTTCTTCTTCCCTTTGGAGGTATTTTCCATAGGATTGGCCTGAATGGCATTGACCTCCGCAATCTTACTAGAATCTGAGGTTGCGGGAAGAGCATAATTATTGGAAGAATTCAAATTCTGCTTCCCATTAGAGGACTTTCGAGAAGTCTAAGAAACAAAACCAATAACACTATCCACTGATGGGGTAGCTGGTTCTTTAGAGGTCCCTAGCCATGGGGCATCAACTAATATATCATATAGAATGCCGGATTGAGAGTGCACCAGATCAAGGTACTGGGCACAAGCGATGGCTTGTTCTTCGGTTACACATGCCCCCATAGCAATATCTTGAGCAATCTTGTTAACAAAGGAGGTAGTGAACCAGTGTGTTAGAAGCTTATCAAGAATATCAAACTTGATCAGTCTACGACGACGCCGCCACTCATGAATGTAATTTGATATGTGTTTGGATTTATCCTGCTTTAGAGAAGTCAGGAGATGCGTCCTGGCTTCGTAACAAGCTGGTAACTGAAAATGCATCAAAAAAGCCATAGCAAGAGTATTAAAATATTGAACGATACCATGAGGTAATTCTATATACCACTTAGTAGCAACACCAGTAGGAGTGCGCTGGAAAATACATAGATGAATCGAATCACCCACCCAAGAGTTCGAAGAACACCACAAATGGTAGGTCATGACATGAGCTTGGGGGTCTTCTCTAGCTTTACCCTCAAATTTAGGACAGTCACCACGCACCTTGTTCATAACCGGAGGCAAATATGGATTATGGAGAATCGGATCATTGGTCAATTTAGATACATCCAGAAATTCCAACGTGGCAAGGAAAGGTAACTGAGTATTGAATGGCATACCAAGCCCCCGATAAGGACCTGTACCTATACTCCACCCTGGTTGAGCATAACTTTCCCCCCATTGGTTCTGTCCCGGGGGATTCTGACCATAGGTGGTGTAAGCCACATAATTAGGTTGATACATTTGTTGATAACCAGTATAAGGGGGTTGATAACCAAGGTATGGACCCTGATTATATGGAGTAATATATGGATTTGACTGTTGAGTATAGGTATAGCTTGGTTGTCGAAGGTAATAACTAGAACCTTGGGGCGGGTTGTAAATCGGTCGATATTGACCTTGAAGATAATAACCGCCTTGGGGTCGAGCGGGTTGCTGGTAAGTGGGGCCCTGCTGAGCCTGATAAGTTGGGCACACAAGTGGATTCAAATTTGGCATAGAATAAATCAGCTGTTGAACAAGGTTAATCGGATGTGCAGGCTGTCCTAGTTGAACAGGTTGACCTGGCTTAGCGGGCTGCCCTGGTTGAATAGTTTGGCCCGGCTGAACAGGCTGTCCTGGTTGAATAGGTTGACCTGGCTGATGAAGGATGCCAGGTTTCCCTAGCTAAGCCGGTTGGCCTGGAGGTGGGATAGGGCCAGGTTATGCCTGATAACCAGGTTGACCTATAACAGGACCATAAGATGGTCCCGGCTGTGCAACATTTGGGCCAATGGGAAACTAAGGTTGCTGAGGTTGCACCATAGGTTGAGAGGGATGGATTTTCCCCCTAGTACCATACACCGGTCTAGGTTGATACGCCTATTGACTTGTGGGTCCTTGAGGTTTCTCTGGTTGGACCACAGAATGAGGCTGTAAAGGTTGACCTTGAGGGTTGTAGGACTGCCCTTGTGGATCGTACAAAAACCTCTGCTGGCCCGAAGGTTGTCCCTGTAAGGGTTGTCCTTGCAAGTCATATAGATAACCAGGCTGGCCTGAAGGTTGGCCCTGAAAGGGTTGTCCTTTTGGGTTAAAAGGTTGCCCAGTCTGGGCAGACAAAAAACCTTGAACATACTGATAAGCCTCAGGAGTAGGAAAATGAAGAGGGTTACCCTGCTCATCATATTGATATGGAAAAACATAAATGGGGGTACCATCCAGTCCATAATGGGAAAAGTAAGGATGGTTGGGATCTTGGGAGGACTGACCAACCTCGGAGTTTGACGGCTATAATGACAATCAATACTCCTCAGGAGAGATATTCTCCAGAATAACAGATGTTATGTAAATGTCTTCAGGAAGTGACGAGGTCCTTGTGGAATGAGTAGTGACAGCGGGCGTAGACGCAACTACGTAGACAATACGCCTAACAGGCACTGATGTGACATGAGGAGATGACGTGAGAGGTGTCGATGGCGACATCCCTAAAGAAGGAATAACCGGTCTCATGGATGGAGTCGATATTCCCATAGAGGCCACAACGACCATGACCTGACTTAAGGACCTATATCCCACTCAAAGCAAAGGAGCAGGTGAAGACATGACAAAAGACTTGGGGTTGTTTTCTGGGAAAAGCTGGTAATCTTCACCATATGTAGGAATTTCCTCACTAGGAGAAGGACTGGGTGAGTCCATATCTGACCCTGTCGCTAGATCTTCTAAAAGACGGTGAGGAATAGGAGGTATAATGGCAGCCAAGAAAGGCGATCTCGATGTAAGAGGAGGGAAATATTCCCCTACTCAAAATCCAAACAGAGCATTGGATAAGGGCCAATTCAATTCAACTGGTCCACCAAAGGGAAGCTTAGAAAATACCGGTCCCCCATTGGGAAACTCGAATACAATAGGCTGCTAAGGTTCAACAGAGGACTAAGAGACCTCTGATGAATTGTCTGTGTAAGGAATACCAGTAGACGAAACTGAGGGTTCCGCCACTGTGACAGTAATGAAAAGAGGAAGAGATCAAAACAAAAACACAAGGGAAAAAACCAAGGCAAACAATCTCTAAAAGGGCGTGTGATCGTAGGTGATTAATTTTACCACATTGAAACTGGAAAATTTCACTGTTTCATGTTTTAAGAGTCTAGAAACGAGTAGAAGG